>CM060832.1:94725000-94842500 GCA_030762175.1 Metallyticus violacea | reverse complement strand
TTATTGTCTTATAAAAACCTTCTTAATGGGAGAAACAGGACCTGCATACCATATCTTTTCTCTGAGGATCATTGTTAACTTCTTCACCGTGGGAAATTCTCTTTGTCCTAGAATTAAAAATCACATCTTTTTCAAAATATTCAGGTTTATCACTCAGCAGGTACGCGTATATGCTTTGTCCACAGTTCAAACAACATTGTGACTCTCTTTGTTTGCGTCCTTTTAGCTTCTCTGCACACACGGAAACAAATGATGTACTTGATGAGCACGCCTCATACGTTAGTCTAGGCATTCTGTAAAGTTAAGGTTTTGGCGGTTTTCTTCGTTCGCATATTTTTTAAAGAAGTTGTACACACTGAACAACACAGTCCTAATTTTACTGCTATGAGCCTAATAGTGAAAGAACTGAATAGCAGCATTACACGGAAGATTAACTCACAAATGAGATGCCTGCAAATCCTTCATTACTCTATTTGGTTTTTGTTATTGTCAGCCAAACATTAATCACTTCAAAATGAAGGAAATTACGGCCAGAGACTCTATCTACCTGACGTTCTATATATCCTCTTTTACCTCTTAAAGGATTGCTTCAAATAATGCTTATTTTTTGCAGGAATGTTTCTTGAACTGGGAGCTTTGAATACTTTTTTGGCAATTTGCAACATGTGTCGGAGCGGGCAAGGTTTGGAACCAGTCTTGTTTGAATAAAGAATGAAATAAATATTTGGTTTTATTCTTCAGCGTAATTTAATTAATTTAAAGAGTTTTTTTCCCCGTTTTTCAGTGGCATATCTAGTGAGTGGTTTTGATATAATGAGAAATGACGACAAAAGAAAAGAAAAGCTCGTCAGATAACTTATTTCCAAATGCCTAAAGGACACATTTTAAAAGATAATTATGTCTATCAATGTTAAAAAAATAAAGTAACTTAATATGCATCGGCAACGAATTTACTACTATTATACCCATAAATAAAGCTAATAAGAGTCTGTTTAAACATCACGAAAGATAGCTATAAATTATTAAGACATAAATTCGAACCACTGGATGTAAAAATATGATTCTTTTTATACGTGTTCTGAACAGTGTAATATTTAATTCTAGGCATACTTGTTGCTTTTCTATAACATGAAATACGCTTGCGCGCACATGGCATTGGGTTTCCAGTCATACAGCGGCAACGTCGCACTGCTGCAATTTGCTAGTACCGTATTAGTGGACAAGACTCATGGACGAGATCTGATTCGGAAAAGTCGTCAATAATGCTCGCCCAGTCCCGCATTGTTCGCTGTACTAACACCAAACTTTGAGACATTTTCAAAAAGCAAATATGGGGATGTAAACATAGCAGACTGGCCTATCTGCTCTTTAGAATGCACAATGAACTATTCACAAGAAAAGAAAGATAGAAGAAATACTAGAAGCTTTCACTCCGTACACCGAAGCCTTCAATGAAGGGAAATAAAGTGAAACGAGAATGATGAAAAATAGGTAATAAATCATGCTAATAAGGGAAGAAAAGGAATTAATGAATTAAGCAGATAAAGAAAATAACGAAGTCGTCGATGAATAATTCTCGTGCAACGTAGCGTTTACCTAAAAGAGCTTTATAAAACGATCCAAGATATCTAATGAATAGTAATGTAATTAAAATCCGTAGTGAATTGCGCTGTGAAATGGGATGGAAAATCCTCCCATATAGATAGAGGAATAGAATCATTTATATGTTACCTGTAATGTTATTAAGTGTCGTAAAAGGTGTATAATGGATGTTTAATTAAAAGTGAAGTTAGATAGCAAATTGGAAGTTTATAAAATATATGACCAATGATTAATAAGTGATGCAGTTAAAAGCCATTAAAAATGCAAGGCTATAGAACGTCCATTAATGTGTATTTTTGGATAAAGGATTAAGTAATAAGCAGACTGCAAATATAATTTCTTTACGTACTACAGGGTTATCTGTTTGTCAATTAATAAAGTTATTATTCAAAAATAAAATTTAACAATATGATTGTGTTATTGAAATATTCTGGTAAAAATCAAATTTGGACAGACCGTCATAAATAAGTTCATTAAGTTAAGTATGATGTAGGCGTAGTTAGTGGATTAAATGCATTTTAGTAAACTGTAATTGCAACAAATTTCATGTAATATATGTGATATAATACTATTAAGGATTAATGTCAAAAATTCGTTGGATGAATTAGCTAGGATGTAGACTTGTTTATTTGAGTAACAGCCAAAATTTCAATATTCAGACTGTAATTAGCATCATTAATTGAATAATATAAGAATAGACTATAAGGAAACTAACTTGCAGAAACACTCAGGGTATATTGTAAATAATAAACATTCTCATGCTAGAATATAATTCATATGAAAAGAATGTAAGATGGTATAGCAGTGGCGTTGATACGCGAATAAAGGTACTAAGTGAAAAGCAAGTGAAGTGCAGTGAATCATGTTTAGTGCAGACAGATGTGCAAAAGTAAAAGATAAAATGCAAGGCGTATCAGCTAAATAGACAATACCATAAACATTTAAAAATATATTATAAAATTTTGTATGTCAAAGCTTAGACTATAATTTAAAGGTATAACTCGCAAAGGCAAAATTGCACTCATATCAGAGCCAAGAACAATAAAAACAATGAACAATAGGCTCAAAGTGCAAATATATGTGTTACAGATAGAAAATTCATTTGATTCAAGTGTGTAAATATAGTATTAAGAATAATAAGAATATAACTCTGCAATAATGAGATAGTAATAATCTCACGGGACTATGTAATCATATTTTGTTGTGTTACCACAACAAAATCTTATTACAGGGGCATTTGAAGCCGGAAATAAGGCTGCCTTTATTAATTTAATAACTAAAGGCTGCAGAGTTATATTTATAAAGGCATTAGATTTGATAAGGGTAATTGCTGTGTATATGCATAAGGGAATATTTTAGAGATAGGTATAACTGAAATTGAAATAATTTGTAACTTGTACTTATGTGTATGTCATTTGACAGGTGATTGTATCTTACAAAAGGGTTTTGTTTATATTTTGTAGTAAAAGATGTGAGAAAGAAACAGATGTATACCTGATGCCTCGACCACTGACCACTCCTTAGACAAGGCTGAGGAAAGGGTAAACTATTTTTTGTTAGATCACGAACCTTCTGCCCAGGAAATACTTAGGAGTTCACAATAAGAAGCATGTGGCTGTAACGGGACAGTATTTGAACAAAGTCAGACGTAGCAATAATTTAAGAGAAAATTGGGAATGTCAGAACGGAGACGAAAATGTTTTATTGCAGGAAAGCCGGGGTACAAGTTATTGAAAACAACCCATCAACACGTGCGTTATCTCTGAGAACATTTAGAAATCTACAAACTAAGGAAGGCAAAGATTTTCAATAGAAATCAGCATGTAAGGAAAGTGCCGAAATTTATTACAGGTTG
This sequence comes from Metallyticus violacea, assembly GCA_030762175.1. Taxonomy (NCBI): domain Eukaryota; kingdom Metazoa; phylum Arthropoda; class Insecta; order Mantodea; family Metallyticidae; genus Metallyticus; species Metallyticus violacea. The sequence continues at coordinate 94,839,043 of CM060832.1, read as the reverse complement.
TTCTTAGAAAATTCAGGTTCGTGGGAGAGAATAATTCTAGCCAATGGTCATTTGATAAAAGTCAACCAATAAGGAGAACTTAGTTACAAATAAATATTTTTAAGATAGCCAATGATGAACATATAACACGGAAATACGATAGTATACGAGGGAATTTAATTTAGCGAGAGGCGTGGCGATGTGGTAGAAAAACTGGAATACAGAAGTCAGAGAGAGATTCAGACATTCATTCAGACGAGAAACAGAGGACATCATACGAGAGACACGAAAGAAATATACGGAAGCAGGCAGCCTGAGTCATTCGAAAGTAATCAATCTAGGTCATTTCTAAAGTTCAGTTGAGGGCAGTGTAAGTCATTTCTAAGGTCAGTCTAAGCGAGTAGTGAAGTCAGCTACGAGCCGCCAGGAAGTAACCTGCCAAGTTGTTAAATAAATCAAATGTTCAAACAATGCCGGACTTATTAATACAGTGAACAATCTCCTTCCCCCCTAATGACTTTCAAGTCATTAAAAACAGTCCAAAATTACCCTGAGAACCCATCATCCCCCCTACATTGGAACAACTATATTAACCGTTGCAAATAATCGACCAACGGTGGAACCCCCATAATCCCCGTTTAAAATTGTCGACCAACTGTGGGGACATAATACAATCCCGTTTCAATCTTTGATTCGAATCCCGACCATATATCGAACTTTTCAAGTATGATTCTTCATTTCCAACCAATAACCAACACGTAGGTTACAAAGCAACGATAAAAACAATAGGTGTGGTAACGATAGCAACTTTTATAAAATTTAAGTACCCAATGTAAGGGGTGCCATTTGAATTTTCAAAGTGGGCGTGCCTGGGAAATGGGGATGTGAAAGTTACAACAGTGCTTTTAAATTTCCTACTCAATTTCTAAATTTACATGTTTTTTGTTTAAATTACATTTATGTTAAATAGGTAGCATTTCAGTTGGGAAGTTTAAAAATGAAATTTGTATAGTCTATTTTATAGTTTTTTTTAATGTGCACTACTAATTATACAAGGCATCCAACTTACTATTTAACAAGCAATAACATTTTAAACTTTCTGAGATTGTATATTGTATTAAACAGACGTTGAAAAATGTAACGATATAGTAAATCAAAGTTTATAGCGATAAAGGAATATGATTTCCTTGTTATATTTTATTTTTTTTAATGGGATACAGTTAATTATATTCTTGATATAGTTCCAATAAAATATTTTACTGTATTTTTATAAATATTAGGGTGATATTTGTTATTTAACAGCATTTTAACTCCCCCCACTAAGTGCATACACTTAAAACCTTGCCAACAGAAATAAAAACAAACTATTTTCTCAATGAATTAAGAGACATTGCTCTAAAAAATTACATTTACAATTTACTTATTAATTTACATAATTATTTCCCAATGCATGGATCATATACATGGTTTGCAAGGTTTGCAATGCTAAAATGGTGTAGAAAAGCAGAGGCATCTTGTGCCATATTCCCATTTGTAAAATAGTATGAAAAGGGGGGACACTCCGAACGAATTTGGCTCGTTTTAGCTCAGCAGGGTTTTGTGGAGAATTTAGCACTTGCTTTGTTCTCGGTTTTAAATAGCCACGAAGCAAAAATGAAATATTTTAATATGTTTGCACATACATAGTGCGTGTCTCTGCACGCTGGAGAAACGCTCGTGTGTACATACACGATAAAATTATTACCGCGGCATTCATATGCATGGACCACGTAAGTTTGAATTCTCCAGTGCCAAGTGGGAAATCACGGGTTTCGCTGCGCGCATTCAGAGAGGGACGAAAGAGAAAAGCTTCTGTGTGAGGTAATGACTAGACAGAGACAGACAACACCAACACGCGTATGCGCTGTTCGTGAAGTTCTTAAACTTTTCATTTTCCTCAGAGGGTTGAAAAGAGTAGAGTTGTAAAGAAGAAAAAAAATTGAAGGGAGATCCGAACAAAGGACCAGACACGCTTAAAAAGGTTTCCTTTCCGTGTGGAAACTCTTCTTTCTCTGCTCATTGAACATTGCGTGGTGTGTATTTACTGCCTTCCCTAGGGATACACTATTCTCTTTCCTTCAAACCTGTGCCCCACTGTATTAAAGGGACAAAAAATTGCTCTATTAAGATACCTTTTACTTTGGGAAAAAGTTCAAAGCCTTGCAATTTGCATATGCGAGAATGCCGTTAAAATGCACAAATGGATGTCAACCTCTTGGATTGCAATTATACTTTCGCAGAAGAAAGTAACTGTTGAAGAAGACTAAATCTTAGTTTTCTTTTTCACATCCTTACATTTTTCAATAATTGTAATGAAAAAAAAACTTATTCATTATATTTAGTATTTCTAATATATTTTCCAGGAAACTGGTGGGCAGAACCTGTATTTATGCTAGAGATAGATCGATGCCAAACTCTCTGGATACTCGATGCTCCTCTTATGTTTTAGCTGAAACTCGATACTTTGATACTGGACTCTTCCATGTATTTTAAGAAGTTACCTACAAACGTATTTTTATGAGATTTCTTAATTCTACAATCATGGAGAATTTTGGTTCCCATTCCATAAAATATACCCTATTTTTCCGATTTTATACTAGATGCAAAGCTTAATGACATATAAAATCAATTAATCACTGGGCGTAGCGGCTTTACCAAACTAAGTGGGTGTGCGCGGACGGAAACTCTAAGCCTATATGATTAATTCTTGAGCTTTTGAGGATTTAAAACTTTCTCTATACTTGGGACAAGATGATGCTAACAAATGCGCAGTCATTATACAGAATGATCCTATTAATTTTTTATGACATTTTAAGCTCAAACGACACCGATACTTTTATGCACACTCTGTCGTAATGCAAAATGGTAGGAATGGTTTGTTTACTTATGCATCTTGAAAGTGCATTGCATCCCTTTTCCTCCTGAGTAGCAAAAATCCAATGTGAATCAATGACAAGTATGTATGTGTGTGTATATATCAGATATATAATCAGATATAATCAGATATTTGTATAGCTGTTTTCAGAATTTTAAACTTTTTCTTATTATAATATCCCATAATTGTATCAAAATATTTATGGTTGTAAAATATAAGTGCTGCTCTTTCAATATTGTTACAAATACTGATACTGATGAAAACAATGACGAAACTTCGGCAATGGCACAGGCTGCTCCATCGCTACTTCTTCACGTTTTACACTTCCATTGTTGCAAATATTTTTTGTTGGGATCTTCAGTAAACGCAATATTATGAACTGAGATTTTTTTAGGGGGGGGTTTCTTCCATCAAAACTCTTTTTACAAACGCGGCAAATGACGCCGTATCGCTCACAGGAGTCAACCGAAACGTATACTCTTCTGTGTCACTTCATAATAACAACCGATTTGTAAAAAACTATTAGGTAGTAAGGTTAAATTAGCTTCTGTGCTAAGAACGATATTGTTGCAAGTTACATATGATTATATAATTTAATACATCGCTTGATATTGAGCAAAAGATAGCAAAAAGTGAAATATATGCTACAAATGAGTTCAGTAACACTTTCTACATTATCTACATCAAACTAATTTCCAGAATATTTTATTGTCTGTGATTTTTAATACAGTCCGTTGTTCAAACAACAAACAACAAAAACAACAAAATAGGATGTGCGGTTTTATTATGAGGTCGGTGGTAGGGCGTAGTAGCACATCCAATCTCCTGGTACCTGCTATATGCTGATTAAAAGTTTAGTATTTGTGAGCACTTTAAAATATGTCACTTGAGACTATTAATTAAACTTGTATTAACAATGTATCGAAAAAGTTTCGAGTACAGATATAGGGTACAGTTGGGTATTGATATATATTCAGTATTTATTATTTTCTTAAGTTTATTATTATAATACAATATTAAAATAGTTGGATTACAAATATTTGAACATTATTTAAAGAAAATGTTGTATAAAGGCAGATAGAATGCAAACAAATAACTGAAAATCAACCTCTATGTTGTTGTCTTTCGACTGCTGAAATAGGTGGCTATGACACTGAAATTTGGATCTAAGGTTAGGATCCTTCTATTATAGAGTTTTCTTTTTCTAGATTCACCCACATCACAGATTCTATTCTACTAACACTCTCCATTCCCCCCATTCCCTTTCAATAATCTTCCCCTTCGTTCCATTTTAATGTTCGATGAAGACTACGTCATTTATAGTCTTTAGTGGATACAGGTCATTTATCTATGCAAATTTGAGCTTGTATTTCTGACTTTCTCTTTTGATGTTGCTGACTTGTCTGTGAGAGTAGGCTCTTGAAGAGAGGAGCTTCGGTAGTAAAGTCCAGAACTGTGGGGGAGCGATTGCTTCCATTAGTAGTGTAACGAAAGTGATAGTGGTTGTCGTGGTAGTGTTAATGTTGATGACGGACGTGGTGGTAGTACTAGTAATAGCAGTAGCAGTAGTAATGGTGGTGGTGGTGGTGGTGGTGGTGGTGGTGGTGGTGGTGGTGGTGGTGGTGGTTGTGGTGGTGGTGGTGGTGGTGGTTTGAGCAGGCGTATCTTTATTGTTATTATATTGCATAGGTCGCCAATGTACATGCTTAAGTATGATACACAATTAAAAACAGGAAAAATAAGTATAATACAAAGTAATAATAAATAAATAAAAAGAAGTGCGGCAAAAAATTGCGTGTTATTGAAAAAAATTAAGTAAATTAGATATCGGTTGGTTAGTATGCTTGGATCTGTTAGCGGAGCACACTAATTGGTTGAACGTGGGCTTTAGTAGCGTGAGAGAAGATGCCTGACATATGAGACTTGTGACGCCGTAGGGTTTCTCTCTACTCACGCGTGAGAGCACAGTAAATCCAAGCTCATCCAGGATCGCTCTCTACTTTTCGCGTTTTACTTCTCATCCTTATCTTAATCTCTAAGGATCATCATAGTAGAAGGAAAAAGCACAAGTCTTTTGAACCAAATCACATACTGAAATCGTTTAACAATCTGAATGTTAGGAGTAAGAATTGGAAATAGTATCAGCTTTACATAAGCCGCACACACTCATCTGAAGTTCTAGTACACACAATACTAAATTGTTATTGACCTGAAACTGCCAAAGAAAGTAAAACAATGGCTTATGAGAACAAGTATACCAAGGGAAGGGGTACGAAAGGTTTGCACGTTTTTCAATTCAATCTATTACCTGTTAAATATCTTAAGAATACTTCATTGTTCTTCACAAACTGCAGAGTGCTGACCCACTAGCACTAACAATCATGCTATTATGCTTCGAATGACCTGGTTGTTTACGCTTCACAGTATGCTATACTTTAGATTGAAGTCCATTTTCCATCTTGTAAAGAATGTTTCTCTATTGAATATTATTATTAATTAAATATTTCCTTAGACTTTCGTCATTTTAAAAACGCTACTGAACTTATGAGTAATCTTTAGAAATATTCCCACATGTGTGCTTACATGTTAATGGCAATTTCGAGAAGAACTACAACGTGCCCCAGAAGCCGAATTACTTTGTAGCTGGTGGTCTTGATCTGTGATCCTTGGGCTGTAGTGGAGGTGGTAAATACCGAAAAAGATCACTCATGCCAGGAAGGACACGGGGGAGATACCAGACAAAGAAGCGGCTTAATTTGGATGCCCAGTTCTAAAGTGTAGTGCTACCACTGCAGGGGGAGGGATGGCAAGAAATGCGTGTCTCTAACCGGACTTCTCAATGCCAGGCAACCTTCAGATTATAAGCCTTCTCCAGATATGCGAAGCTCTGCCTGGGTGGACCTTATAAATCCCAAATTACTCGTGGGACCAAGCGAAAACCACACTATGAATCCTCAGCAACAGCAACCACTTCCCTCGAGGAGGAAGCTCTTTTAGAGCAAGCCTCTGACCTCGAGGAGGAAGCTCTTTTAGAGCAAGCCTCTGACATGGAACTGGGTTCTATCTCTTCCGAGAGCGATATATAACCTCGGCCGAGGAAAAATATGTATTTGAAGCCTAGCAGAAGCCTTGGAAAATAAACAAGGTTAAAGTTCAACCAAAAGCACCTTCTGGGACATAAAAAAAAACTAAAAGCAAAACTCAAGGAGAAAGGAATTACCTAGGATCCTAAAAATAAAGACAAATGTAAACCTAAAACCCTAATAGGAGGAGAGGATGAGACCTAAGATCGGCACTAAAGAAGCCGTTCTGAGGGATCCCTTCCCCTCTGGCGTTATCAAGAAGGTAAGGGTACGGAAACTTCCGGAGAATTGCTACCAATTTCAACGTAGCAGTGATCTCTCAGAGGGCCAATTTGAGACACTCCTAAAGGTAATTATAGAGGCTTTCGAGACCCTCGAAGATGGGAGCTTTCCATAGTTTATTGGAGCCTACTTGGAGAAAGGTGCTCTCATTCTTTCCTGCGCAAATAACGTCACCAAAGAGTGACTGATGATAAAAATCCCTCATTTGGAGCCATGGGCTGATATAGCAATTTGACCCATAGTGGAAATAATACGAACAACTAAGTTGCTCTTTAAGATACCAACGATGTTTGCATAAACTTACCCTAAATACATCATTAAGATGCTTAAGAATCAGAATAAAAGTCTAAGCGTACGGGACTGGAAAGTCATCAGCTCCAAATCTAACAGGTCTGGGCAGACACTCATCTACCACGTAGACGAGCTAACTACCAAGCCATAAAAGATCTGCGCCTTTTTGAATCTTGGCTAAAATTGTAATTGACTCAGGTCCATAGAAGAAGAAATGGACCTAGCCCTGATTCAAGAATAAGAACCCTGGATTAACGGGACAAATTTACAGGATTAGGAGAATGTCAAGGAAATTTGATAGATTGTAGCAAGGGCAATCGACTAAGAAGTTGTATTCTTGTTTGCAATGAAATGAAATTTTTACTTCCTCTAGAATTTTGCTCCAGGGACACCACTATGGTTAAAATTGATTACAATGCAAGGGGAGGAAAGAAAGGTCTATTACTCAACTCTATCAATTTCCCCCACGATAATAGTACCCTACCCATCAGGGAACTAGTACAGTTGGTCGCATATTATACCCAGAGAGGGGAACAGACCATCTTTGAGTGTGACGCCAGCTTGCACCCCGAAATTTGAGACAGCGAAGGCATCAACAAAGACTTTCTGTTCACCCTTTTGCTAATAAAGCAGGAATTTATTACTACTTAAATTTCCAATTTGGGGGGAGGGTCTTTGGATGAACCATCACAGTAATTCCCGAACTTTGGGAAGAATGTAGGGAAACAATTACGAGTGTAAAAAATGTGACCAAATTAATTACCATATTGCTATATCGTATTTCGTATAGTACTTTGCTCCGACCAGACCCTGACTGCCCTGGCATCTCGCAATAGACTTCAACTGCGGTGGGTGTAGGAGCATCGTGGCGTTTGTGGAAATGAAAAAGTAGATCAGCTGGCCAAAAAAGTATTAAAACACTTTATGTTAAATCCTGAATCCGTACTGCTAAAGCGCGGAAAAAGCAAGGATAGGGGAAAAACACCACTTAGGCAGCAACCTATCCTTGACAGGACAAGCTAAGACATTGATCCTAAGTCCAAGTAACACTCAAATTGGGTAGAAGAGGAACATGAAAAGTAGTTGCGTTAATTACTGATCATGGTCTACGAAAAGTGTGCCTCCTCAAAGATGAATCCCTTTGTAGAATGTGTGAACAGGATGAACAGACAATCTCGCATATCCTGTTTGAGTGTCCATTACTGGTAAGAAAGAAACTTACTCTTTCTATAACCAGGGAAGACCTAGGAACGGACGCTAGCATTGAACAAAGATACTCCAACTTGTTCAAGGAACAGATTATGGGAAACAATGAAGGTAGCTATTCAAATAGCGTAGCACAAATAAGCCTATTAGGCTGACGGAGAGGTCCACAAACTTTGTTATAAATCTCATTATCTAAATAATATGATTTCCGAGAATAGGCATTAAAAGCACGTGGGTTTAAAACCTAAATAGTGGAGCTGCAATAAACATTACCCAGAAACCTGTGTGAATAATTGAGTTTGGTATACAAGTGTGGTTAACTCCCCTTTTTATTACTGTGGCAACACAGGCGGTGCACACCCGTAAATCAGGAGAAGAAAGGGTAATTGGGAAAGGATTTGTTGTTAATTTGGTTTATTTACGGACGATCTTTTAACATCACAATTCCCATTTAATTCAGGACGTGAAACAGCCGGTAAATTTTGCTCAGAGGCCTCTTCTTCAGATTTGATTCTTTTAAGTGTCATAAATGTACGGGGACGCACAACTTTACTTCCCTTCCGAATGAGGCCATACTTCAGATTTTTACGCCTGAAAAAAAGCCATCGAACCTGGTGGCAGGGATTGAATCCGCGATCTTGAGTCTACAAAGCAAGAATGGTTACCATTAGACCACCAGGGTTAACTTTTGAAAGGAACTTAGGAAGGAAGCGTTTAGGGCATTTCCCTGATATTGAGCATTGATGAAGACTAAGGAAAACCCTGAAGTCAGGGAGGACAATACTAGCCGGATTCGAACCAATGACTAGCTGTTTTTGAGTTCGTGCGTTTTACGGACACAATAAATGCATAACACCGCTCCTAGCCTCTAAGTATGACTTAGTACAATTGCTATAAAATGCTCATAAAGTTGTACGTGTAAAGCCAGCGTGTTGCGATTTTTAACGTATTTATATCCTTTAACCACATTCAATGGTTATTTCAAAGTAGTCCTTGCCTTAGCTACTGCGTGGGAATTTGAGATTTTGGTTTTCATTATTTGTTTCTATATTTAAAAACAATTTAATTTTCTGTTTTAAAATTTATTCATTCTATTTACGGTGGGCTCAATAAGTTTTTCATGTTTTTATCTCGCTAAAAAATGTAATTTTATTCAAATTTTCAATAATGAGTTACAAAAGAGAAATAAGGTGTGTTGAAGATGTGCCATTATGAGGGAACTATTGGCAGAAATTTGACTCATTACTTTAGGAATATTGTGCATCAACGATAACATGAATTATAGTTTTTATTATTAAATCACGTACATTATGGAAAGTGTTTATAATGAATATGGGAAATTATACCTAACTGGTCAGATGCGACAAATTAATGGTATTGGAAACTAACCTACATTCTATAATCCGAATTTCAAATCAGTAAGGACTAAGCAATAAATTCTAGAATTGCTCAAAAAACGTTACACTCTTAATCTAAACATATTTTATCTGCACATTTTTAACTCTGCACATTCATAGCTGGCTATTTCCCCCCCCCAAAAAAAAATTACACACTTATGTTCTTCCTTGGCATGAATCTTTCAGTGATATATGAATGAATAAAATAGTGGTTATGGGCTTTTTTTCGTTAATTTTCTCTGTGCTATTTTCACCATCCAATAACTACAAATATGGCATAAAAATGGGGTACATTGTTATTACACCTTTATTTCCTGTTTTACTTGTATATCTATAATACATTCATTGTTTCTTTCAGTTGTTGCTGCTGCTTCTGATCTGCTGAATGTACTATTAGTTTAAGAGGGTAAAGCAGTATTGTATATTTAATGTTATTAAATTTTATATTTACATTGCAATATATTTTATACTTGGGTCGTGGACCGTAGATGCAAATAAAACAATATTATTACTAATAAACAAATAAACATTTTAATGGGAAGAACGATATTTACATATATATCAACGGAAATATGTTACATATTATTTATAATTACACTAGTTATTGAATTCTAACCATAAAATAAATTTTTTCCAGCTTCACGCCCTTTGGTTAGGAAAATTCTCATATTCAGTCAATTAGGTGGTTCGCAAGCAGGTACCAGCATGCCAATCTTCTTTTAATTGCTTTAAAATTTTTTCAGAAAACAACGTTTTTCTCAGGTGTTCTAACAGATACCCAATCCTCTACCCCTCCAAAATGAGATTCTCCTACCAGAACAATTCGTTATTTTATTACCCTCCAATTTGTAAGTTTAAGCCATGTCATTTCTGGTCTTTCCTTTCTCCATAGAACGAGCATGTATACCTCTTTACTTCAGGTGTTTTAATTTCATTCGATGGACTCAGGAGACCTCCATGTTACATTCTGCCTCAATTTGCTGCCTGCTGATATCCTCTAGCCTTGTTTTAACCTTCTTCCTTATGTTTTTATTATTTTCAACTAGGCAATATAGTTAGCGAAACTGTACCATTTTCAAATAAAATTTATGTAGAAAGTATGTGGCACTTTTTCAGTCGTCAGGCAGACGGATGTTAAACCAGCTATTGCTTTACCCGCCTGTTACAGCATAAAGCGGGTTGCCTATTTTGAAAAACTATACAGCGATTACAACGTGAACAGTGAGCGCAGTTTAAAAATCCTGATATAAAGTTTACCAGGTGGGTAATTGGACCCTGCGCTACAGGATATTTTTTGTGTACATTCGGGACGCTCAAGCGATTCATGATTTTGGAACTTGTGTTTAACATATTCAATTAAAAAGTTGCTACTCACTCACCTTACAGTAGAGGATGACAAAAGTTCTTATTTTCACGTTTACACAATCTACTTCTTAGGAAAGTATTATTGATAAACATAGATTCCCTATCACTAAGTGCACTTAACTTCGTTTAGAAAGTTTGTTTTAACGGTAAGTTGAATATAATCTCGTTTTTTAATACTCACCCCCCAAAAATCACAAAATGTATCATCTGGGAACGAAGAGGGATTTAAATGGAGCTTTTATTTCATAAAGATTTTGTTCTGTGAACAATGACGTATTCAATTTTATTTTTAGTCAGCCATAGCACTTGTTTCAATAAACGTTTGTACTAACTTTAATAATCAGGGAATTTAACATAAATTTCTGTCTCGTTCTGCCATACGACATTCTGTACCTGATGTGTTCTGATGCAGTTCTGGCAGTCTGGCATTCCCAGCCTGATATAAATATTCCCTTATAAAAATATGTCATTGCTAGTAAAGTTGTTCATTTTCTAACATAACTTGTGAAAGCACTTTGTATGTAGTGGTCAGGAATGCCTTTCGACACACCTGCTGTTTAATGCGCTGATTAGCATGGGAGAAGGGTTGGAGAGATATAATGGCAAATTAAGTCGAGATGAACATAGTTCACTCAAAAAGAATTAATAGTTCAGTTCAGCACAGACGCACAGCTTCTTCTTGCTGCAACGGACATCCAGCGAGAGTGTCGCTCTAATTCAAGCGATAGCCAGCATACCTCACCAGCCAATCAGTTATACAAGTCTAGGAACTGGTTGAGAATTCCGATTTTGACTTTCATCAGATTTAAACGCAGATACCAACTTCAATTTAAGGCAAGTGCCGTTTTCCTAAGTCTCAGATGCAGTTCAAGCGCTGGCAACACCAAGAGCTCCGCTGCCCAGGCAGATGTGTCGAGAAGCATAGTCGAAAGCAACGCACACTTAATAAACGTTAAGTAATTTTAATTTTTCCATTATTCCTCTGCAACCTTTCTTCCGTGCTAACTAACGCATAGAACAGCAGAACCTAGCCTTATTTGTTATCGTCCGAGTCCGCGACGATTAACCACATACGAAACAGTACAGCGGTTTCAGTTACTTGAGTAGGAATATCGACGACTATCTGCCATTCTCAACACTGCCCTATCTAGCCTGCACAACCTACTGTCCGAATCTGTAGAACTCCCGTTGACTATGAAGAGACAATGGCGCAACATGGGGAATCTCAGTGATTGGAAGGTGTTTGTCTGCTGTTTAAACTACTCTCAATGTATATTCACATAAGCGAACTTAAACGTATTAGTTTTCCTAACTGAAATTACGTCAGTGCGTTAGTAAATCGAATGTTAGTTATTCGAATGCATCATTCAAAACGTTTATGTACGACAAATCAACATGGTGGATTTTCTATTTTAATGTGTAGTTTGCATAGAGTTTCATCGCATCTTTTTTGACTGCCTCGCGTACATCAGTAAAAAAAGTACACTGTCCACATCATTCGGCCAGATGAAATACAAAACATTGTCATCAAGTTCAGAGATTATCGATTGACCTTCTCAAATTGCTCACAATATGAAAGACATATTCTCTTATGTTCTTCATTGTTTAATGGATTACCACAACGTTTGCTACAACGTTCTACATCAGCACTGGTTTAGTTCTATAGCAAGCAGATTTACAGCTTTGTTATTTCCATCCTTATTTCTTAAAATATATTTATATAATAATTTAACAGTATTTTCTTGAAGTAGAAAAATCGTGCGGACACTTAAGTATTTAGTTTTTATTAAAAATGTCGTAGGATTTTATTATTTAGCTTACTTAAAGGGGGATAGGACAGATGGAGGCTTCAAAATTTCTTAACAGAAATGTGAATATTTTGTAGAAGGTTGTTCAAATAATAATTGTTGGACTCCCTTCTCATTCCGTAGACACTGAACCCATCGCATCACAGTAATCTAACTCTCGGTAGCTACTATCCAAATATATATACATTAATATACAACATTTTTTTCGTCAGCACTAACTATCTTGTCCCCATAATTAGATAAAAATCTTTTTCCTTCTTAAGCAGTACTTTCACTCAGTTTGGGCATATTGAGAACATTAATTGAAAGACAGAAATGCCACTATTTAAACTTGCACTTTAAGGAAATGCGGAGACTTTTTTTTTAACAAATCATCAGCGTTTCGGTAATTACCATTTCCTCGAAGAGCGAATATTGGGGAGGTTTCATATCAGAGCAAGAAACCCTATAACCGAATGATAATCACCTGGGAGCTAATTGATCCAATCAAGAATTCGTAATGTACATCAGGTTGTCAATTTTTTTAATTGGTTTATTTGTGGACGCTTTTAAACATCTCATGTCATCAGCGTCACATTCAATTCAAGGTGCGAAGCGGTGGATAAATTTTGCTGAGAGGCCTCTTCTTTTAGGCTTGAAGCTCTGTTTCGTGTCATAAATGTACGACACGGGACCCAAGTCCATACTTTTCTTCCGAAGGAAGTCATAATTAGGATTTTTACGCCCGAAAAAATCAATCGACTCTGGCCGGGATTGAAAACGCGATCTTGGGTTTACAAGGCAAGTATGGTTACCACTACACCACCAGGACCGATAGGTTGCCATCGGTTGTGTTTTTCAACACATATCAGTAAAACAAATAAAGAAAACTCAAGAACTGTATTCAGGTATATAAATTGATTGAGAATGTCTGGAAGCTATATAATGCGTAAATGTCAATAAAAGCTTAACAGTGGGTAAAAATACATTTATATACTGATAAAATACTTAAAACTAAATTTATAAAAACATATAAAATACATGCGAAATATTATTTTATGGAATATGTTGATATCCAACAGCATTATCTATGGCTCATCAAAAATATGATGCAAAAGCATTTAATGTCCTATAAATAGTCATGATATATAAATAATGGACTATCTTCCTTCATATATTTAAATGTTGCTTCCACTCTTGTAGCATTAGGCAGCAGGTAACACTTTCGGTATACTCCTTGTCCAGAAAGTATATGCATTACATAGTAATACATAGTAATTTAAATATGTGCTACTTTGTATATAATACTTTATACGTAATTAAAAAATATATGTCTGAATCCCGAGTTTCATTATCAGATTATAATGAGATCAGCTGGTATCTCTATAGTTTACAATGTGACATGTTCCAAAATATTAGGTGTTTCTTTGTTCAACGTTTTATCTCTTCTCTGATCAGTTAATATGCGCCCACGATACCGGTTGAACAGCTGCCCGTATTTGCTCATATTGATGCAACCCGCAGATTATAGCCTAATGTAGCAAACCTTCTCTTTGATCAAATAGAACCTTTTTTCTTAGTATTTACCTTATCGAAATATATTTATGTACCTCTGCCATAGCAACACTAATGATGACGTTGAAATGAATCCAGAGCATCGCGAAAAGCATATAAAACATTCCGTGTAAATCTAAAAGCGAGATTAGCGGGAAAGGTTGCCTTGAAAGAATTTATGACCGCATGTATTAATGGTCAGTAAATGAATTGTGTCGGGTGTTTAGCAATTCAAGTCCGGTGCATTGGATTATTTTCAGGCCGAAGAGCCGCTGTGATAAGTCAAATATAATTCATTATCAAGTATCATATTTGAAATTATTTTCTATTGTTATTATTATTATTATTATTATTATTATTATTATTATAGTCAGCGATGTTGATTTGTTTCAGCCTCAGGAAGCCATGGGTGTTTCGAAAGTGGAGGAATTCTCATTAGTTTGTAAAAGGGTCAAGGATAATGCTAAATATATGAACTTGTTCTTTAGCCTTTATTTTCGAAGAGATTTTCTTGCGAAATTGTCGTTTCTTATTTTATTGAATGTCTTTTTGATAATTTATTCAGTTAATTAGTGTGAATCTCTCGCTAGAGATCCCAAACTATAAATGTTATGTTATTTAGACAATGTCTTGCAATTCATATACACGCAGTTTCAACAGTGCAAAATAACGTATAAGCCCCCGATATATTGAACTCGTGTAGTAACCTTAATTTGTCTCTAGTTTTCCGCGTCATCGCATATCGGCAGTCACGCGATTAACAACGCAATCACAAAGCACATGTTTATCATTCGAAAAGTGTGGCATGCGGTTTATTTAAAGCATGCAAGACGGAATTTTGCAGTGAATTTTGTGAAATATATGTAACATCTAGAAATTGCTTAAAAGTTAGAGACAACAAGAAATCAAATTCAACACTCAGGAGTCCTCAAGTCGTCTTAAGAATCAAATGAAATAAAAAGTGATTAATCCCATCACCATCAAATTGATTAATCTGCCATAATATATGTGTCGAACAGTGGCAAACAAACAAAACTATGTATGCATTTACTTTATTTGATGTCTCGGGTCATACAAAACGTGTTCAGTTCTGTTCGTGGTTTCCGTTACGTTAAAATTCTAGAATATTAGATGTCACTTGGCTTACAGATAGCCTCATTTGAGAGGACATCAAACTCTCAAAACATGCCTTTATGGGGAACAGATAATCTTCATGCTGTGCATTCATAGGACATTGGAGTATGTGTGACGTGGTGTATTACATAGATGAGCAGGAGAAAACCGTTTTTAGCATAGATTACAAGCAGGTCCTATTTTGCATTGCTGTAGATATGTGTAAGTTTTCAATTCATTTCCTAAATAAAAAATATTAAAGAGAATATTTTGAGGCTTCTAGCAAGATAGGAAACATTCTGTATCACCTGAAACGGAAATAATTGGCTCAGAACTCCCTAAATAAATAATAAAAATAAATTATTTATTGCCACGTATTGTGCATATACCAATCATAGCAGCAAGGTTAAATTTATTTCATGTATCTTAATTGTAAGATTATTATTATTATTATTATTATTATTATTATTATTATTATTATTATTATTCCATATATTATAATTGCAAGTTTATATTTGTTCCCTGTAATATGATTGTTCTGTAATATTGGTTCTTGGAAAATGTGTCCAACAATTATGAAGCAAAATGTTGCTTTCTTTGCAAGCATGCGATCAGACCTGAAGGGCCGTTAAGGTTTACCCGAGCTAAGAATAGAGGATATGTGTTTTGTAAACAAATCCACCCTCGGATACTTCCTGGAAGAATGGCAATGCCGTGTTCTTGACAAGCAAGGCTCTTTTGTATGCTGCAGAATGTTGCTTTTATTATATTAAGTAAGGGTAGATGTAATAAGCCTATAACCTTTCCAGGAAGACGCTAACGATGTCATCTTGATATTTACAAGATGGAAGTCACGTAGGCTTGATTAGTCAATCAGGAAAATAAGACAGACCGGAGGAAAATATTATTCAATAGAAGCGCTAAGTTGAAGGTGATATTCCAGATCTTTCTCAAATCGTATTTCAAAAGAATGAAGATAGCTTCGGGAGAATGACGGAAAGTAATGTTTATTTAAGCTTGTAATTTTGCGGCTCAGCATCAGTTCTCAGTTCAGATCAGTCCAGCTTAGATTCTCAGGAGATCTCTGAGACAGAGATCGCATGTCTTCAGTTCTTAGGAATCAGCGTCAGAGTTCAGCGTCAGTGAGTCAGGTAGATAGTAGGGCATTCCATGCCAGTATTTCGAGTTTAAGTCTGTGAAGTTTAAAACTGCAAAAAAAATTTATTTCAAAAAAGTTTTATAAAAGATTGTGTTTAGACTGGGCTCGTGGGATTTAGCTACTGGGTTAACGAGTCAAAGCGTCAGTACAGGAGACCTATAGAAAGTGTTGTTACTAGTTGGTTACAGTAATGCTAAACATTTATTAATAATTATGCCTTCATCATTATCAGTTATAGTCGTGGACTTTTGCATTGACGGGAATGGACATTGCCTCAGAAAAAGTGCCTAGGGCGAAACATCGCTGGTGACGTCATAAAGAATTATAATGGTTATGCAAAAGTGACATACACAGTGTCTCAAATCCTCCAAGCAGTAACCGAGTCCTCTGCCAAAACAATAGGCAGTGAACAATAAAGTACAGTTCATCATGCAATACAACACATTTATTTATTCCTTAGTCAACATCCTGGTAATATCCCTTTCCCTGTTATCTGCAGATAATAAAAATTCCAGCTACTCGCCGAAGCAACTGTAAGATAGAGGGAACCTATTATCAAGGAGGGAGAAAACATCATCCCTGAGAAGACAAGAACTAGTAATCAAGCTGTCAGTCACAAATATCTAATCTTTCAAAATCTTTCCCCCATAATTAATAATTAACTATCCGTTTATTAATCTTCGCTGCACTCCTATCCAAAATATTAATATACCAGCATTCATTTATCAATTTTATTTCACGGCTTTTATTGAGTTATATCAAGTTTTATTTTATCATTATTTAACTTTAACGTTATAATGAAAATATCCCTTGATGTACATAAAACAATATCTGAAGCATAAGCCATTACATAGTTTACATCAAGAACGGTATACGGTTATACAATAAACATTTAATATGTAGCAGAGTTTAACTCAAGAGTTTGTTCCTTTTTACAAGCTGTCACCTATTGTATTATAAGGCAGTATATTATCCTGTTATTATTTAATTTATTATCAAACTCAGTGCTCACTTCCAAACATCATTTCTGTATTACAAAAGGGTTCTTAAACGATCTAACATTAGTAAGTACATAATGAAAACCACTGTGTCTGCTGTATGAAATATACGTGCTCTAGTTTATACCCGCTGCGCTGTTGCAAACTGAATACTTTCTCTGACAGTTTCCACATTTCAGTGTTTGTCTGATATCCACACCTTGTAATTAGCCACTTCTTTGTTTCAGTTTACGCTTTTCTTTGGGACTAAACTTCTATTAAATGATAAAAATGGTAGATATGCAATAAGATCTCGAGGAATGAATAATAGAGTAACATTGGAAACCAGATTGTGGGTGGCGGATATTTATTAATGTCCCCCTCTTCTTCGATGAGACTCAGTCGAGGGAGTTTCTCTGTATTTTGGCGGCTATGTGCCGGCAGGGCCTGAGTGAAACGGGATTTCGAAAATGACGACAAATGACGCTTCGTTATTCACTTTGCTGATATAGTTTATGCTTCTAACGTATATCCGGGTGAACTCACGTCTCTCGTCGACCACGACAGGGTAATCTTGGCAAACGAGTATATTTATTGCGCTGACCAAAAAGTGCCGGTACCTGGTACTTAGGCCGCTCTTCCGCAGATCTCCGCGTGGCGACAGCCACTCGTATCTGAGCCTGGAAAATTCTGAGACTGCTCCGTTTTGGAAAAAATCTAGCCCTTTTATACGCAATATCAAACGACGCCATCCGTGAGCAACGGCTCGAATTACTCCCGCCACTTTGTATTATATGCCATGAGCCTCTTAAGGATATGAGAAAACTAATATGAAAATAAATTACAAAAATTAGATGTAGAAATATAACACAAAATACACTGTCACAATATGCTGCGATATGTGCGGCATTTCTGCTCGAGTCAGCGTTCACCTAGTTTTTTCACGTGTCGCTTTTTTCATGCCCTAACTGGCAGCACATGCACATTTTGTGTCTGCGCATAGATTCTTCTTGGAGAGAATGTCAATTCAAAAGCGTGAGCGCTGAGGGCTGGCACTTCGAGGGAGCAGATGGCACATGGACAACAACGTCTGGGCTCTCTTTCTTTTCGAGATAGGCCTTCCCATTGCTTCTTCGCTGCTGTATCTCGCTTTGGCATTTCATATTTATTGCCGAGTTTACAATCCTTTCATTCTTCAACTTTATCCACTTTTGAAGATTTTCGCAGGTTATATTTTCTTAAATTCAATGTAAATGAAACAAGGACATTATTTAATTGTGCGGAGTAAACGCATTAGTTAAGTTGTTATTTTAAAATTATCGACTTATCACTAATTTACTCAATTACAACATTCCACAGCTCGTGGATTTGTATTACAAGCAGTTAATATTAATTGGTTTGTTAATATTTTTACTCCGTTCCCATTTAATATTACTTTCTTGTAACGTTATTTGCTACTTTCTTCGACGTTTATTTCTTTGAGGCCTAATTAATTATTCGCCCAGTGAGAGATCTCTGCACTACTTTGCTATTTTCGTAGTTTCATTATAAACTTTGACAGCCATGAATGAATTATTACTGAGAGTGTTTAACGATCCATTACCAATTACGTATTTCCCATTCATGACCCTTTTTTCTTTAGTGACAAAAATAGGATGCAACGGATAGTACGAAAGCAATATGATACTTGTATGTAGGAAGAGCAGGTAATGTTTTAATAAGCAAGAGCAATAAATCCTCCTGACTTTTAATACCAGGCGATAGCATGGTGACGCAGACAAGCTTCTGGTCGACTATGAAAATTTGAGAACAGCGGTGAACGAACAGGTATGCGACACACATATATTCTTTTTCTGTGTTGGAACTGCAGGGAGGTTATCGTGAAAACTAGCAGCAGCCACTCTTGCTTTTGTATATATTTACATTAAAATATTTTATCTTAAATTTTTGGTCTTTCTATAATTGTCACTTCTAAATTAATACAACAAATAAACATCATCCTAAATACGTTAAGGCATGCCGTTTTGCTTTTAATAAAAGTATTTGGAATGATATAAAATTGCGTTACGATTTTGTGAAATGATGTATTATATAAAATATAGAATTTTTACACAAGTTGTGTATTAAGTTAAGATCATTGTTATTGATTTTTACTCTTGCTGCTTATATTTTTTTTACATAAGTTTCTCGTCATAAAACAAATAAATAACCTACTCCACAGAACCTGAACCTTTGAATTTCAAAACTACAGAATATAGTCATGTCTATTAGGGCAAACAGTCAGCTACCTCTAAACTAAACTGTAATACAATAAATCAGTTAACTTGTTTTCTGAGTTGGGTGGCTCAGATGGTAACGCTCGAGAGTCGCATTAGGAGCATCTGGGATTAAAGCAGATCTTCTGAGGAGCTCGAATAACTCAGGGAAATAGGCTACACCGGCATCGGATGTTCTACCTGCAAACATGCTAAGATCCCATCTGCGTCCGCGCAGTCACCACCGGGTGCCTCCCTCACCTCATCCTTTTCGTCATGAAGTTCTCCCATTGGGGGTATAGGCATAGTACCTTTGTGAACCGAGTCCTTTAACGAACGGTAGCGGAAAAAATCGCGAAATCACTGCAGAGAATTGTACTGTGACTTCAACAAATACAGGCAGATATAACAGTTGTAACGCATAGAAAGAAGCAATACATGGAAAAAAATGAATGTTTTAGGATGCATATAAATAGTTAATCACATCAATATAGAGCGAAAAACTGTAATAACTGTAGTAATTTAAAAAGTAAAGAAATAATTGATTCGGGAAAAGGCACACGCTTTTCACAGTAAAAGTAGTGGATTTTTTAACTTAAGCTAAACTAACCTAACCTAACCTAACCAAATCAAAATTTGCAACTTATGCCTTAACAGTATAACTTTTCTATGGTTGTCCTTCTGGAATTTTTCTTTTTAACTTTAGTTAACATAACCAAAATTTGCAAATTATGCGTTAAGAGTATACTTTTATATTCATTGCGCTCCTTAAAAAAATAAAAATTATTATAGTGAGAAAAATGAAGGAAAATTATGAAGATTAAAAAAAAAAGTTACCCCAAGAGGGCATGTAATCAACTAACTTCCCGTTTGCAACACTACGCTCGCACTAAGGCTAGCATGAACTACATGGTAATTTTCTACCTAAATTAGTTGACTATTTTGGGATCGGTTTTTTTCGCTGTCCTCCACTGCTGTTCGTGAAAGGAGGCGTGACTTGGTTCCTAAGCGGTACTGGAAGTATGGCTAAGTCAAAGAACCAGCCGTGAGCATGGCTCAATTACCGAAAGTATCTTCCTCAGCACCAAACCATCCTTCCATCCACCCATCAAACAGTTGTTCATTGCCCTACTGCCATTTGATTAGTTCAAATATTAAACAGTAGCTAAGCAGGGTTTAAGAATTTCCAAAGCAAAATGTTATCTCATTTCCTTTTAGAACCGATTGGTATCTCAACCTCTATTTTCAATAACTTCTCTATATCCGTAATTTTTCTTCATGAATTCATCTGATTATTTCATATCACATGAAATTTATTTCCTACCTTTTTCTTTCCTACATCCACAAGAATTTTGGAACCTAAATAATTGAAACTATTTACCGATTTTATGATTTTATTATTAAGCACTATTTTACATCTTTCATGCCTTTTCCCTTGGAATGCAGTTGTTTTAGTTTTTGAATGCGAGATACTTAAGTTGTATTGTTTTCTTATTTTATTTTATTCAATTGTACAGAGGCTTTCTGAGGTTCATTCTCTGTTTTAGAAAATATAACTTAGTCGTCCGCGAAAAGTTTTTTATCCCAGTTAATACTATTTATTTTGAAATTCTTATCTAAAATTTGTTGCCATTCATTTATGACCTTCTCTCATCTCTCTTTCTCATATCTTCCCCCTCCTCTCTCTCTACATATATATATATATATATATATATATATATATATATATATATGAATGCTTGTTCATTTTAAAGTCGTTTAATTATATTTAGAGTATATCTTATAACCAGAATTGAGCAAGCAAATTTCTCAATAATTATTAACTGGGTTTCCTTTTTATTTACTATTCGTTTATACTATTTTTAGATAATTAATAAGTGCTCCAACATATATCTAACATTTGGAGAAAGCGCAATTTTATTTCTATTGGTGCAAATTTTATTAATTCTGTATTCATATTGTCGTACCGGGGAGTTGTTGTTTTATTCTTACCATTTTCCCTCTAATTCTTGCAACTTTGTAGAACGCACATCTACATTAAATATACATTTAAATTTATTTTGCGCCCGTTTTCACTACAGAGGCACCACAGGCGATGGACACTGATGATACATGAGATGAAATGATATATTGGAAAAGGATTTTATAATGGAAGGAAACGTTCCAGGCCTAAGTAAATGCCCGTTCCCGGCATTTTCCATTTATGAGGACTGAGGAAAACCTGAAAAAAAAAAAATCGCAGTCAGGGAGGACGGTCCTGGCTGGATTCGAACCCGCTCACGAGTCCGCGCCTTAACGACCTCTGCCACCCGTGGCGTTACGTAAGTATATTAAGTATAAAGTCCCACTTAATATTGTATATTAAAAATAACACAAATGGCAATATCGGAATGCTTCCTCTGCAAATAAATAATTCAAATCGCATATAGAACATAATCAGCATATTCAAAACAAAGATTAGAGATTAGAGAAGAGAATATAGACATACCAAAACTTTGGAGGTTTAAAAAATGAAGTCAATTTGAAATATAATCTTCATGCACTATTGGACACGTCTGCAGCAATATCATTTGTATAACGTACAACATTGCTGTTCCAGTTTATATCCAACAGAAACACTATCTGTGTTTAAATAGTTTGCAGAAAGTGTATGTAAGAACGATCAGAAGATAAACCACACGTAGCAAATCTGAAACCAAATTCAGGTAAGATTAAAATATAAAATCAGGACGTCCGAAGAATAAGAAGATGCTACTCCAATATAGAGAAAGAAAATAAAAAAAATTGAATTTGTTGCAGAATGATAGCTACTTAATAAAATTCTATATTACCCATATAACCTTCTTTCTTTGGTATAACATTTTAAAACTGCAGCATACGATTGCATGTGATTCATATATATATATATTTGAGAAAATGAAAATTGCATTTGACATTTCCCTCCCATCTTTCCTTGTACGAAAAGGGGCAATGAAATCAACATGCATGGAAACGTCCCAAGAAAGTTATAGCCACGATAAAGTCTCTGAAACCATTTTGCTGCAATGGGTAATAAATCAGAACTATCTCTCTGAAACAGGCCTTCTTAAGTGGAATGTGTTGCTGTTTAAAGTAGCCCTTATCGATGCTTTTAGTGTTTGATGTTGATCTGTAAGGGAAAACTGGTTCAGGGATAAACAAAACTTAAAAAAACCAAACATCTATCCGGATATTTCTGTGAAACTTTTGAGAGTATAACATTTCTGTGGAAAAGCAGTCAGTTCCTGTTGCGTTTCAGAGCTTAAGTAAAGGCCAAAAATTACCAGCACCAACTTTTACTTATGGCTTGAACACGGGTACTGTTTCGGTTGCACCTGTGTCGATTTCAATAACATTTTGTAGTGTGGTGAATTAAAATATACTAAATTTAGTTGTTGTAAACACTATACTGTAAAATTAATGGCAACGTTATATATAAATGTTGTATTATAGATAGACGTATGTGATCGACATGCCACAGTCAGCTAGGAGTGGCCTTATTTTCGCTAGTGTTAATGAGTTTATAGATAGTTATACGAAAGATATGTAACATAGCGTTAAAACTTAATATCCACATAGAATAATTTTGATAAAAACTATAAATGCACCTAATAGATGAAAATATTAGAGGTAAGAATCAGATATGAGTGTGCAAACAACATAAAGGCAGGTGTTCATTACCAGCAGTTTGCTACCATTCTTGAAAATATAAATTAAAAACACTACAACGTCTTGAATGAACACATGCAGAATACACTTGATTTCACAAATTGAAACAATTCCATTTCAGGAGGACTATAGGAATACAAAGATTCTACATAAATACTTTTTGGACAATATACATTTACTAATTCTTAATTTTGACAATCTTTCTCAAAGTATTCCCCGTTGAATGCAATGCATTTTGGCTAGTAGCTGACAGGTCCTGCAGAATCGCCTCCGCAGCTTTCACCTCAGCCTCTGATGATGGAAAATGTCTCCCACGAAGGTGTTTTTATTTTAATTTGGGGTAAATGAAAGTAATACGAGGCTAAATATGAACTATATGGAGGATGAGGAATAGAATTAAAATTGATGTTTGTGAGATATTCACCAATAATTTTTGAGCTATGAGGCCGTGCATTATCATGGTGCAACATGTTACCTTTTGCGCGCGATATGGCCTTGTAAAGTGGCCATATTCCTTGAATATCTAAAATGAAATGACCATAGCTTTTGCAGCAGAAACAGCCATTTTTTTGTAGTGACGGTTTCCCTTGAATGTTATGCAATACGTACCATTGGGGGTGGCGGGAGAGAGGTCTGTAGGTGGCCTATTACGATAGCATGACGCTGTGGGGTTCCTACATCCCATCTCATTGTACAATGAGATTGGCACAATAGATTCCAGAGTTCGCCGTGCTTATTTGCTTCTCTCGCTTCGCTCAAGTATTGCGTAGAATTAATAAATAGGTTGTAGACCTCGAGTTCGACTATTAGCAAAGTTTCATTGAAAAAAGTTATATAAACTACGGCTGTTGCAAATTCTACACTTCAAGTATTCTGTTCAGTTAAGCGATGTTAAACAGCTTGGATTAAAGTGAAGGGTAGTTTTGTTTTTTATAAAAAAATAATGCATGACCTATAAAGAAAAAACACATGCATGGCTTTTGTTTTTTGGAACGATTAGCAGAAATTTGAAAAATAAATGTAGAAAGGAAATTATGTTGAAATTCTATAAAACAAATGACACTCGCGCTTAACAATATAGGAAGGGAAATATAGGCTATAAACCGAAAGATTTACGCCAAATGAAAATTTTAAGATCAGTGAAACGAGTTATCAGGAAAGACAATTTCTGAATGCTAAACCATTAAGCGAAATTATAGGTCAAAGCAGGTATAATTGCTTTGAATGTGTAAAATACATTCAGAGTACCAGATTGGTATTACAGACATGAAACTGTAAACCAAAAGCATAAAATTCAGTTGGCAGACCCGAGGAACGGTGTAAAGATCAATTGTAAAGAGAAGTTAGAATGGGTCAAAATGCTAAACTTTGAAGTTGATGATGAAAGGAGTTAATAAATAATGACTTGTTAATATTTTCTTCATTCAGGCGTTTCCCCTCAAATCTTGCAGCAAGACTTTTATCGAGGAAATAGTTCATACTTTATGTTTATTACCCCTGGGCGGCAAACGGCGCGCTCGTCCATAGCACTGATCCGAAGTTACACTGGCATGACTGAAAGATTTAAGAACATATGAGGCGAATTATTATATTGACTGATTTAATTTTACAAGCCCAATCACAAAGGGCAGATAATATTGACATTAAAAAATACGAAAAGCTGGTAATCTCTCTCTCAGTATCTCGAAGAGAAACTACCGGACACAGAGGCTATGTGAAAATGGAGAATGTTGAAATGAACAGGAGCTTGATGGTAAGCTTTGTGCTTGCCTTCCCTATGTATAATTTACACAAATTATACGTTTTATTTTCTCCAACCGAAAGAATATATTTCCTATTAATTTCGTTCATATATCCATTTTGGTTTTATTCCAAACTGTCTTTTTATTCCCTCTACCTTTAATGTAAGCACATAAACTTTTACTTCTAAGAACGTTATGAGAAAACGCTTCCGTATTATGAGAATACTCCAGGCCTTTGGACCTAAACATGTAACATTATCATCACACCTTCAAAAATCTCACAAGTAAATTAGTTGAAATGTATTACAAATATTTATTGATTTTGTTTTGTTTGCTTCATATTTGCTGCGCAATCTTGCTATGCCAATGCCAATCGTTCTGGTTTATGTGTTTCAGTTTCTGTTTCTTTCTTCTTCTTCTTTTTTCCGCTTCGATAGGTTTGAACTTTTTACTTCTTCACTATAATAGATCCTAATAATGTTCTACGCCAGGTGTTATTATAGTACTTTCTCCCTCCTTTTCTTGAGCAAAACGATTATATAATTTTGTACTTTTATAAAAAACTGTTATATACTAAAAATGCATTCTATATGTGCAGTGGTTTTTATTAGAAATGTAATGTTAATTAATGTGTAAAATATGTGAAGGGAAAGATTTTGGAAGGATTAGATTGTTTAGATTAATGGCTGAGTAAAAGTTTTCTTCTCCCTCTCCTGACTTTATTTTTTGCCACGGCTGTTGAAACTCTGCTGCTGGATACGTTTATGGTTCTGTGGCCATAGGGGAAGTACTCTTAGAGTTATCTTTCTCATTATGGGAGATGAAATACAAATCGTAGTCTGTTCCACTTAAAATGTGCTGCTGTTATTTCCTGGAGAATATGCGCCACTTTCGCACTAACTATGAAGGGCTCTGACGTTAACGCACTTAAATAACTCTAATACTCTGATCCTGAACTCCACTAAACTCAACTAATTCTGAGATGCAATTGCCTACTCATTGATAATTTTCTACTTACAATACTCTTCGATTGAACTGAATTAAACTGATACTTGAACTGCTAGTGCCTACTCTTCCACACTGATAATGCCCCAACTGAATACTCTTCCTACTAAATGAGACTGCCTTGAACTGAGAGAATCTGGCTCGACTGCCACTGGCCCGCAAAATTACCGTCTAGATAAACATGTTAGTTTGCCGGTCTCACGATGTTATCCTTCTTATTTTAAATGCGTTTTTAAAAAATGTAGAATATTTTATCCCATCTTCGCATTTCTATTGGGTAATCCGTTCCCCCCGATTGTTTTTCTACTACATTATTGGTCAGATGGCTTACGACCTTTTGCTACCAGCTAAAGCTACTGGTTTCTTCCTAGAACAGGTTATCGGCCTATCATTTCACCTCCATATGTTTATTGCTTTGGCCCTTAGCTAACATGACAAATACACAACTCCCTTACTGTAATCGAATTAAACATCTTTTCAAGGACCATGCTTTAGAATTCTCTGTAGAAAATATCGGTTCTACTTCGGTATCTTTTATAAAATATTATAACAATAGGCCACAGAAATTCCCAGGTCAGATTTTATGGCTGGGGTAGCTTTCTGCACTCTGGCAAGAAAATACATTACAAACAGTAATCCCACACATGTACAGGAAATATAAATGAAACTCGTGCTTAAAATAATAAAATTACATAAAATTAATTACTATAATTACTCTAATTAAATTTAGGGGCGGCTGCTTATAAATACTGTTTCACATGCCACTCTATGCTTATATCTGATTTTGCACGAAACAATACTCTTTCTTTTACTCTGTATTTATTGTGGTACAAGAGGTACAAATATGGAATACCATTTTGTTTTCAGCTGCTACTGTCAAAACTAGGAAAATGCTTATGAAATATTACACAATGTGTAGCCACGTGAAGATTTTAAAGGGTTTATGGGATATGAATTGCGTAACATAACTAGGAATGTAGAAAATACGTCTTTTATTTTTAAAGAAGCTGCATTTCCACTATTTCAAAAAGGGTGGAATGCTGTTGAAAGTTTGGTTTGGTTAAACCTATTTATTAAAATGATGAAGCGAAACTTGTTTTCCTGTGAATCTAAGTAGAAGAACACACAAATCTAATCTTCTCTTTATTCATTTTCAGCAATCACAACCAGCTGTGTCCTCAACTCGTGCGATTAACACAAGAGCTTATTACATTTTCCCTGGTAAATCTGAAAGAAGTGATTGCGTGTTTCCTATTCCGAGTTTCTTCATTAAAAACCGCAACCTGCCCTCTGATGTAAGACAGTGTCTTTTACTAACTGGAATGCCATGGTCAACTTTTTACAAGTCCCTTAATATAAAATGTTGTTTTCCATTATAAGAACACATTGAAGCAATTGTTCATGCATTTCAAGTGGTATCACTATGTTTGGCCCAAGTTTTGGTTTAGCAGCTTCACTTGCTGAGATTTTTGTAATTCACACCGACCGAAATCTATCTAAAAACGTTTTCAATTATTCAAAAAATTAAAAAAAAAATCACTTCAGATGGTAAAGAATGACTTCCATCACCAAACATCACCAAGAAACATTCGATAAACGTTTCCATGGGCGTGTGAACGTAAAATTTAGTGACTTTAGCCCGACCCATTACTTTTCAAGATATCTATCCCTCTTGGTTTCAATGTATAGTTTCACTTCATTATCAATTATTTAATCCCTTGTGGAAAGAAGTCTTCATTATAACCTTTCAGTATATACTTTCAGGGGATATTATCGAAAAATGTTATTCATAAAGACTTTCTTGGAAGTATTGTTAAACGTACTAACTCCGACATGCCAGATCCTCACAAGTGAATGACCTATCTCCATTTCTAAATAGCAGCTTACAAGTTTTGAACCCTGTTCGATGGCGCATTGTCATAAGCAATAATATCCCTGTACAAATACTTTGAGTAAGAACTTAATTGTGAAAGCATAGAGTTCTCCAACTGTCTTTAATGATATTAACGTAAGCAGCAAAAAGCTATCGCCGTTTTCCAGGGGTGAAGCGTCCATTAAGGCTGCAAGGCTGAATTTAGTGTATGTAACTGCAATATTTCCTTATTTGAACAAGTGCGTTGCCTGTGACGTAGATATTCAATTACTAATACCATGACCGAAGACTCAAGCTGCCTTACGCAAGCTCAATGGTGATTTTTCAAATCTGTCTGGGAGAGGTAAAAAGGGTCTTTCATTAAACTTTCGTTGCTGGTAAACTAACCGGACTTCAGCCTATTTAATTATGACTGCCCACTTCCGTAATTTTGCAGTGTGGTACAGTTATTTTATTTAACTGCAAATACCATTTACTGTTAATATTTTTTAAAATTCATTCTTAAACTCTCTCAACCCAATTTTAGTTTACCGGGACCGCATGATTAAATGGGTAATTTTTCACGCTAGCCATTTATAACCCGCTTCTCAAAGTATTACTTAATTTCTATTTCATATCACATATAATTATATCAGCAACATGAATATATAATTATAAATATGGAGTGTAAACATGTACGGTTTCTCATTTTTCATTTTCTTCTTATAAAAATTTACACTTCCCTTAGCATAATACATTTTTAAATAACGGGCATAGCGCCCTTTTTTGTTCACCATAATTCATCCAAGCGATATTAGAAAAGACAAGAAATCATAACATGGTAATAAATCACACCACAGGCAAGTAAATGTAACTCACAACATATTTCAAAATACGTACAAGAATTATCTCCAACACTACATCGGCAAGCATGTTGCAGCAACTCCACCGAACAGAAACTTCAGCCTAAACATACATTTTAAGTTTAATTACAGAGCCATATGCCTATAAACCTTGGTATATTTTACCATTTGTAACACAGGGGAATAGATATTGAAAATATAGGCAGCGGATATCCAGTACTGACGTCACTAATTATCACGCAGGTCACAGGGTCATCTTCAATTACGAAGGGAGAAGTTCCCATGTGCATTACAGAGCATCTCGATAACTTAATGAATACTGAATTTTGCCAACCAACTAAATAAAGTAAGTCCAATTGATTCTCGGCTGTATGTAGGGTTGTGTACAACCATTTATGAAATCTAATGGCGTTCGCAGAAACTTACTTTTGTCCAAAGTAATTTTCAGAGTGCTTAATTGTATAATATTATTCATGAACGGAAGGACAATGTAATGATAGCGAAGTTAGTTCCTCAAGAGAAAATTAAATAAAATAACTAGCACAAACTGTATAGCACAAAATAAAGCACTGCCATCTAGAATTATCGTCTTTACTATACGTCAATCTTCAGTGGATTGCACTTATATGCCATGTTCTCGATCCGTGGTATTCTCCCAGATCTGTCAGCAGTGATTTATGTTTGTGTCGAGCTGAAAAAAAGACTAAAGCTGTGATTATCTGTTTAATTATTTTATATCTTGGTTATAAAGGCCGGAATCCTTTAGGTTTTAATTTGACCTTATGACTGATGTTATTTTTATTTGATGGTAAAACAATTTTATCATCAGTTGAGACACAGGCTACTCTTGTTATTTCCTAGCTGCATGTCCTCGTTTTTTATAAGTTTGTCAAACTTCAGTCCCTATTTTTTCATCTCAGGTTGGTAGTAGACCCGTTAGACCTGCTGATTGATATTTTTGGTTTCGCCCGTTTTTATTTCTCTATCTTTCACCTGAAGAAGGCCACTGTTTTTATATAACTTCGTTAAGTGTTTAGCCGTTTTATTTGTGAGTACTATGGTCTATGTATTTTTATATAATTGACTTTCTCTTTGCCCGGACGATATAAATCCTTTTATAATTTCAAAAAGAAATTATAAAAGGATTTACCTCCAGACCAGCTGAAGCTATCTCACATATGGTTTTACAAATTGATTCATATAACTTGAGGTTCTTAGCAGGTGCGCTTTTAAGTGTTCTGGACGCCACTATCGATATGAAAACAGTGTCTTTGAACAGCCTGAAAAAATATTTCTTAAATCATGCGCCAGAAAGCTGGAGTTCGGTCTGCAATTGTTCTTAATACCTTATTTGCTGACTATCAAGGAAATCGGTCTTGCTGTATTTTATAAAGTAACATTTGAGTTACTATATGTTTTAAAACAGAACAGGAGGTAATGATAAACGGCATAAAGATGATATTTGGTATTCAGTATAAAAGGAGAGATAACTCTCATTGTTTATCAACTGATAAATGATGACTTCTTAAATAAATTTTATATGTGAAATTTTGAACTGAAATAATGTGTGCTTGAAATGCATTTTTATTTTTTATAATACGAGTTCTCAAGCGAAAAGTACATTATTAATTATCTAGCTCTTAATAGGAAAATAAGAAAGTTATTTTCTTCCTTGGATGTACATTATTAATTATCTAGCTCTTAATAGGAAAATAAAAAAGTTATTTTCTTCCTTGGATTTTATTTATTTATTTATTCTCATTTTCATGTCTGCAACACTTCATCTTGATATCTGGTACATATATCAGGGCGTATTATTCCATTTTCTTTATTATTTTATTTTACATTTTTTATCCGTTTTAATTAATTGAATGTACAAAACTATACTACCAAATAGCTAAATTATTTAATAACTACAACAAGAAGATTTAAGTAGCCTATCCAACAAAAACTTTATCAACATACTACAACTACAGGTAACCAGCAGTAATTTAAATTTAACTACACACAACATTGTTCATACGGTATGTGTTTTATAAACATTTAATTGTATATTAAGATGTTTCAACGTGCATTTTATAATCTTCGGTGTGCAAGTGAATTTTTCTTCACCTATATGCCCTTCAGCTGTCCCTGGGCATCCTGGCTGCACCCCAGCGGAATCGCACGGTGGATATCAGAGATAGCTGCCGGTTTCCAGTGTAGAGTTCTACCTGCATGTTCTTCTTTTACTTCTTTCTTAATGTCTTTCATTGTTAAGTGCTTCTTTATCGGTTTCACTTAGATGCTCTGTGTTCTGATTATGTTCTCTTTCGACTCTTTTCCTGCAGTCTTTGTATTATATTCCCTCACTACTTCTCCTTTATATTCTTCTTCTTTCGGCTTCTTCCTACCTACCAGTGATCTTCCAATTTATTTTCTTTTGCTGTTATTTATTCTTCATGCTCAGTTTCCATGTTGCTAATCCCTTCTGTCATTTGGGGGGGGGGTGCATTCATTTTTTCATCTCTTAATATAAATCTTTGTGATCTTCTTAGATGAACACTTTTTGACCCATCTGCTATTGTTTTTCTCCCACTGTTATAGTTTCTTGCGTTTCTAAAATTTTCTATCCTTATCTCAGATATTTCGCGTTTATTTTTTGCATGTATATTTTGTATATAGAAATTGTGAATACAATCTATATTTTATCTGAATTAGTCAATAAACTTCAGAAAATGAAGAAAAGCTCCAAACTACAGAAAGTTCAAACTCTTAACACAATACAGAGAGCAGACACATGAAGTTATGTATAGCATCAAGAACAGCTTTGAATACTTCGCTCCTTGTATCCTCAACCATTGGAATTTGGGAGCTTACACACACACACACACACACACACACACACACACAATATATATATATATATATATATATATATATATATCATATTTCACTTAAGTGAAATGCATTTTATAGCTTATAATAAAGATTAAGCAATCCATTATTTTCATGCTACTTATTTTGTTCTGAAATATGCATAAATTTTCTTGCGAGACGAATATTTACTATCACTTACGAAATTTTGCGCCTTTTGAGAATGTTGCATTAGATTGCAATTAGGTTAAAAGACAATAAACAAATGTAAAAATATGCAAAAGAAGAGGGTAATTTTAGATGTTTCACCTTCCGTCATCTATAGTTGCTGTTTTGTTTAACTTTCTCATAACTGCTAACTGGCAAGGGGAAAAGCGCTACGTTGATTCTGCTGAATAGCGCAGACGTAATATATTTCACCAAGATATTGCTAAGAGTGGGTGGGGCCGCTGGTGTTCATTATATGTGAGTAAAGTTACATCACAAGCTTCAGTTCCCACGCCTAGAATCTACAGAGGAGAGTTTACACTATGGGAAGAATGTTTGTTAGTTGAGAATCTCACAAATAATTAGCAAATCGTTTGTCCATTTTTTCAATATTGATAAACGCTCGTTTTTTACTACAGGCGGCGAACACTGGTGAAGTGCTAATACGTGGATTTAAAGTATAAGCTGGGAAAGGGTTTTAGGGCATTTATCTGGCAATTTCTATTTATGAATACTGAGGAATACTTAGAAAAATCCCCAGTCAGATTCGAACCGCAGCCCCTCTCTCCATTGACAAGTTCCTGAGCGACTTAACGACACCTCGGCTAACTGTGCCGGTATTAGACCGTTTAGAAAACGCAGTAGTTCACTCTTACCTTAATCTTGTATCCCAGCACAGTACAAATGGGCCGGTAGTTTCGACTGCTCTTGAAAAAATTACCCGCGGATAAACTTCATATAAAAAATTGACTTAAAATATTTTCTGTTTTATATAAACATGTATATATTACAAAAGCAGAAGAAGGGGGCAGAATAACAGAAGAGAATAATGGTAGTCTTCGGGAGGAAAGAAAGCATCCGAGAGAAAAAGTAGACCGAAAAGAAAAGAAGAAAATATAAGGTACAGATAAAAGTAGAAGAAGATGAAGGAAAAAGAGAAGAGAAAGAAACTGCACTGTCAACACACCATAGTCCAACATATAGTTGCTGCTTGAGACCGGCAGCAACCTCATTGATGCCTGGGATTCCGGTGGGGAGCACCCGGATACCGAACGTCAGCAGAAATGAAGATTGTAGATTAATTAACATAAATGAAGTGTTAACTTTATTGCTACTGGGTACCTAGTTTTATGAGGTTTTAATTTTATTTAGTTGTATTATTAGTACTGTAGGTTCTAAATCTAAAGAATTTAAACTGTAATTTAAATTACATTCCTAAACGAATATGAATAAATAAATGTTAATCTGAAATATTATGTCCTGATATAGAATCAAGTTATCAGGATATGAGTATTGCAGGATTAAATAAAAAATAAAATAATCATCAAAGTAATCCTAGTACTAAATACCTATTGTAAACTGCCAGTCTATCCCGATCCCCAATTGGGAAAGTAGCTCAGTTGAGGTTTTAGTGGTCACAAAAGATTCAGGTGAGTCTAATGCCAATGCACTTCCGTGAAGAATGATGACATCATATGTATATGAGATGTTTCATCCTGCTTTTGCTATTAGAAATATTCTTGATATATCTCATTCCCTGATGCTCACCAGTGGTTTAGACACAGCATATGAAGACTTTCAATGAAAATTTAAGTTGAAAAATCTTATTTAAAAGCACTCTCACATGGGAAACACAAAAAACCCACATCTCCAAAGACTTCCGACGAACTAAATCCGAACTGATGGCTTTGCCTTTCACTCTCTGCGGTCTTGATTCTCCCTTCCTGCAAGCTATCGCAGACATTTTACACTACAGTAGAGACGTGTTTATTGCCCGCCCTGACCCAACTGAAAACATGGAAAATAGAGTCGACAAACTTATGGTGCAGGAGATGTTCAAACCGGCGTCCTCGATTTCCCTTTTTATTGCTCTATAAGTTAGTTTCACAGACAGCCGCATCCTTTTAATAAATTCAGGCTTGAATCACACAAACAAGTTTCGCTAGAAAAGGCTGCGACAGTTTCTTATGCAGGCGCTTACAATGACTAAATGTATAATCACATTAGGAAAAGGAAGATACCAAATAGCACGTTTCTGTAAATTATATTCATGAATTAATATCTGTAGATAAATTGTGGTATTCTTCAAGTACTGGAAGTCATAGCCTCTCCAAATCTGCTCCGTCTCTCGCATTGTACTGTTCTGAATGATTCCTAGATTGAATCAGCAGAGGGACAGAAATTATATTCATGCATTCTTATTTAAGCAATATACCAAGGGTGCCAAAAAATGTATACACATTTTCACAGTAGATGTCTATTTAGTATATTTCAAAATCGAACCGATAAACAACAGTAATGTGTAATATGATGTTCTGTAAACAGATGTGACTCACATTACGTTATGCTAGCGTTGCTACAACAAAATGGAACCAAGATTATCGTTTGAACAGCAAAAAAAAAAAAATGACGTGTTATTGGAAATACTGAGAATGTTGTTAAAAGTTCAAAGATAATGGAGACGTGTGTACAGAACAGAACGCGAGTAACAATTGAACGCATTGGAGACAAATTTGAAACTCATGGTACCGTATGCGATGTTCACAAGGGCAGATCTGGGAGACCTCGCACAGCAACAAGCCCCACATCCTCGGCTATGGTTTTAGACCTTTTGAAGCACCAACGCAGAAATCTACAAAAAATAGGCACGTGAAATTGGGATCAGCAGAACCAGTGTGCGTCGTATTATTAAAACAACAAAGCTGAATGTTTTCATCCCAAGACTTTAGCATGCATTAAATGAAGATGACCCTGTGCTGCAATCGCTATGGACACTTTCACAAAAATTGCTCAATCAGTAGTTCAACGTACTCAGAAGTGTACCGACGCCGATGGGGGCATTTTGAACTGGTGTAGCTGTAAAAGTCTAAGATGATTAGTGTTCATTATTTTCTGTTAATGTGAATTCTGTTTTGTTATGTTAATATAATTCTTTTTTCTTTGCTTGCAGTATGTATACATTTTTGGCAACCTCTGTATTTAAGCAATTTATATTAACATTACTATTTGATTTTTGGAAAGTATATGTTTTTTGGTTGCTGGAATTGGCCTATATTTGACTCATACTTTACTGAAGATACAGAACTTGCATGACGTTAAAAACATGAATGTTGAGTTTTATCCCGTTTCTTCAGCAGAATAATAATGCCGTTTACCTGTCTGAAAGATTTTAATAACACTGTTTACTGTATAAAACTTATAAACTAAAGTTTAACTCTCAAAATTTGGAATGGAAAAAATTACCCCATATATCATTTGAACAAATATCTACGTTTTTACATGCAGTGTTTAGTCAGTTTAGAGTAAGTTTTCCTATATTTTCTTTTCGTAAGAGCTATGCATGCTCTGATGAGTTCTGATATTAATTTGTCTTACGATCATTGGAATTCTGTATTTGGCGACAGAAGACGGCTACATATATTTTCTGGTCAAACCCTTTCTGCGAACTGTATTACACCATGCTTGTGTTAATAGAGTATTTGGCGATATATGGGGCAGGAGAAAATTATTTACCCAGTAAAAACCTGCTTAGATGTCTAATTATCCGACATAAATTTCGGATGGGTTGTCTTTGTAGATCGAGGTCGATAATCTAACTACTTGATCATGATGACAACTATATTTATAAAATCAATAATATTAAAATTATTTTATATTTAGAATGCCAGAATTAGGTAATTGTTAATTGTTTAATTGTGAAAATACCTTTGTTTCTCCGTTAATTTCACGAGGGAAACATGCACTAGGTCATGTGGATGAGGTAAGAGAAACCGATTCTTCATTTATACATGTACAGGGATCAGGTTTTATGTGATATTTGTTCGTACGTAAGAATTATAAAATAAGAATACATAAGTTGCTGAGTCGAGATAGAACAAGGTTTCCTAGAACATCGATCATGATAAATTTTGCAATTCAAATCTTTAAAAATAGAGTATTTCCAGTAACAGAAGCAGAATTAAGGAAGGGAATCACACAGAATAAAATACATAATGAATGATTTTTCCTCCCTGGGACCGCTCTATGCTTAAGGCCGGTCGACGGTTTCAAGCTGGTGCTGCGGCGAGCGAGAGTAAGAAAGTCCCAAGCTATGATTGTCGCATGAGGTATTACTAATACTTAAACACTAAAAAGGTACATTTATTTACCATTATCAGTAAAGAAAATGCCAAAAATACCTCCCTTCATTTTCCATACATTTATGGCATGGTCGTAGAGAATTAAACATTACCCTCTGCAGTTTCTTCTGAGAAATGGAAGAAATTTCTTCATGAATGTTATTTTTCAATACATTTAATATATGTGGGTTTGTCTTGTATACATTTTCCTTTACTGCCGCCCCAGATATAAAAATCGCAGGGCTTTAAATCGGAGAATCGAGGGAACCAATGTTATTAATGATGACTCTATCATCGAATATTTCATGAATTGCAAGGAGACATGGGCTGTATGTGTCGTTACAGAGTCCTATGGGAAAGTCACGTACATACGTTATCTAACAGTTAATTCACCAAAAAAGTTTTAAAATATATTCTGCTCACACCTATCACCCTATCACCCATTTTTAAAAAAATGAGACCTATTTTTCTATCGCCGCTGGTGGCGCACCATGATCCTATCTTTTGAACATTCAGGTGTTTTTGGAAGCAGGTTAGATTTTCTGCAATTCAGTGTCGGTTGCTTTGTGAATTAACATGCCCATATAAGTGCAGTTAGCAACTCAGTTCGCACAGATCAGTTTGAAATAAGTAGAAGTTCAGTTCACATAGACAGTTGTCATCAGTTTTGAGCTCATTAGTTGACATATCAT
The DNA here is from genome assembly GCA_030762175.1 of Metallyticus violacea. Classification (NCBI taxonomy): domain Eukaryota; kingdom Metazoa; phylum Arthropoda; class Insecta; order Mantodea; family Metallyticidae; genus Metallyticus; species Metallyticus violacea. Next base: position 94,802,659 of record CM060832.1, on the reverse strand, counting down.
CAGATCAGAGGATTAGATAGTCAGAGAGAGTCAGCTCAGATAGTCATATCTATATTCAGTTCACCTCCTTGGAAGTCGCGGCAACTAAATTTATACTCAATGTAGCCAAGTTCTATCGTACGCAGAACACCAGAGGACGCGAAAAAATTGCGAATAATAAATTACTATATATATTATGTCGCATCGTGTAATTACTTACACAGTATATATCTGCTAGCAGTCCTTTTGAGCACGAGTCAACAAAACGAGTGCAACAAAACCCTGAGATGATGCTGTCATGAAGCGTGGGCAACAACATCCAAGCGATCAATAGCAAATTAACGCTATGCCCCTATAAAACATGGCGATCGCAATTAAATCGCTTCATAATTAGCGACCAATCTATCACCACCGACCAAACACTCAAAAATCGGCGTCCAACGTGGGGCTACCATGCACCAAAACCGCTTCAAGTTTTAGCGCATAGTCCCCAAGCCCATTTGCCTTGTCATTAATAGTAAATTTCATTCGTCTGATGTAACCGAAAACGCAGGAGCACTTTAAACGCACAACAAATAAATAAAGGTATTACTTTGGTGACGATTATGTTTGAATAAAATAAAACGAAAATACTAATGCACCATCTAATATGCTGGAGTTTTTACGATAGTCAAAATATTCACGCGAGAAAGGTAAGGTACGACTTATTTCTGCGTAACTATCAGTGTTCCACTCACTATTTACCTGAGAGAATGAGTAATGCGCGCGTCCTCTTTCTTTAAATAGCTGGTTATTTAGAATGAAGATAACAGTTTTTCTAATGCATGTTTTTTGGAGCTGCAAATCATATATCATGTTGGGTGTGATACTAGCCACAACGTCTATATATATATATATGTATGTATATATATGTATGTATATATACGTTTGGTGTCTATATAAATGACAATAACATTGAATAAAACCCAAATCTTATTTCACACTTTTATGGTACGAAATGTTTATTGAAAAGACGTGAAATCAGGAATAAATATTATTAAAGGGAGCAATAAACAGTTTAGACAGTTGGCAATCAAGCAGGAAGAATGATTTTCAGAAAAGAGGAAGGGATGGATTAAGTCATATTCGGCAAATTAATGTCTCAGGACTGTGACTAGTGCCCTACATAATTAATTCTTTTGGAAATCATATATTCATCGATTATAAAACAGGAGTGAATATATATATATATATATATATATATATATATATATTGAAGACTGAATCACAGGATAAAAAGAGATGGATGGTCAGTTTCAATTGCTGCCTTGATATTACATAGCAATTCTGTGTAAGCATTTACCTATCAACATATGTAGCAAGGGATTGAAAAGTACAGATGAAATAATGGATGGATATAACACACCGTAATGCAGGTGCAAATGAGAATATTCAAATCAATATTCGTTATCCCTGTGATGAAAGCCCAATAACCAATATGCATACCTACAGTGAAAGAGACATATACGTACAAAAATGACTAAATGGACACACTATCAAAATATCACCGCATTATAAACAGGTCAACGGGACAATAAACTTTAACTCTGACTTTGTATAAAAAAACTGCGGCACTCAGCACATTCTGAAACATTTCACAATATGCTTTTTTTATTTCAACTGCAGTTCAATGAACTAACATCTTGTACCTGTTTAAGCCCCTAGATACTGTTCTTCTGTTTGTACCTTAGATGTTCTCAACAGATTAGGCATATTCAATCTTGGAAAGTGTTGTCCCTTAAGATATATGTTTTTAAATGTTGGATAAATGGTACAAATTAATAGAGTTTAAGTACTTCAGAGCGAGGAAGAGTCAATTTCTTCTGATGTGAATTTCATTGACTTGAAAATCTACAATACTCATTCCGCTGTTTGAAGATTATATTCTGCTTCAACCTTGTTTACTGCAATCGTTGATGCCTCATCAAAAAGGACAACATACCCGTTCCACCTTTGCTCTAGGAGAAAGTTGACTTCACCTTTTTCAACTACAGAACTGACCTGCCATTTTTTCCCTCTACATTTTTCAAAAATTATAAATACACAAACAACATAAACGCCACACGTAAGATTAGGCTCAAACAATTGACACTTATTTGAAGTTTTATTTATTCTATTTAAGATAGTTTATAAATTACATATATAATCATATTTACAATTTGTTTAAATTCTCCTAACACCCATGACCCTTGACTTCGGCTCGTCAAAAGTTATCTATTGAAATTCCAGAAGACTTGGGTTCTACTATAATAAACCTACATTTTAAGCTAAAAAGAAAAACGAAATCCCAATCGTATAATAATAATAATAATAATAATAATAATTTATCATCATCATCATCATCATCATCATATCGTTGCAATTCACCTACATAGAAAACAAATAGTTTTCTATTACCAGACATCTCAGATCCAACTTTGTGCAATGGCTCTAGGCCCTATATTCTCTTTTTCGTTTTTTTTTCTTTATATCACATCTACTTGTTTTTTACTTTATATAAAACTTTCCCTACATTATTAAAATCTTTTTAATATTCCCTTTAAAGCAGCTTTTTAATATGTGTTGTATACTATTTTAATATTTAACACATTAAATGTAATATTTATATATTTAATTTTCATATACAGATTAATAATTATAAATAAATTTCATTCCAGTCGTTTTGAAACGTTCATTGCTTCAAAGAAATAGTTCGCTATTTCCCATCATAAGAAACAAGGAAGAAACCTTGCCAAATTCTCTGGATGATTTGCCACTTAAACATATTATGGCTGCATAAAATTACAAATTAGTTTCTTTTATTATTACATTTCTTTATATATTATACTAGATTTCTAGCGCTAATAGAAGCTGTAATAGCACTTGAGTAGGCGTAATGATATAATTTTTTATTGATTTTCTTCCTGTCTGACGTGTTTCTACGGTTGTCAGTATGATTACCTATGCAATAAATTTATGTCATTTTAGTAATATCACTATAACCTAATTTTGAAACTCCTTTGAGGAATATAAATATTTTAAAACGTTTTAAAATGTGAAACACAACGTCAAATATAATTAGTATATGCTTCAACATGTTAATAACAATCATGTTCTGATTTAAACCAAAATGGTAGCACTGGAGTGCTATAAAAGTATATACCAGTGAGATGTAGAATATACATTTTGTAGTATGAGTATCTTATGTTAAAGTTAGTATAACTGTCTAAAAGCTAATTCATATAATCTTAATTATTTATTAAATCACTACATAATTTATTTGCCAACTCTTTGTACTAGAAAAGAGAGAAAAGAAAAAATAATAATCTTTTACGATATTTAATGTTTATTACGGATATTTTTCATTTTTCAAATTTCTAAGTAAAACACTTTCTGGGCAAGCCTAATGCACGCTCTGCTAAAACGTGGTACAGTATTTTGAGCATTGAAAAGAGAACCTTCTCTAATGTTAACCTAAACAGGAATATCTGCTTTATAAAATGACAATTTTCCTGAGATTTTATCCATGGAGTAACTTGTCTTCGAAAAACTATACTTTAGTTGTTGTTAAAACAGGTACTGAGAGTTTTGTAACATTGGATATTTTTTTAAACTGTATTATATTTATAAATATTATCCAATCAGAATTTTCTTACCCAGTAAATGCTTGGCTATAATAAGCCAAATAAATCCTGTGCAATTTCATTTACAGCCTATAATCCATCTACCTAGCCAGATGTACTGTGACGTAATTGAACGAGGGGCCAGTGCATTATGACAGCTTTTGGCTACACATGTCAGATATCGCTTTACCATACAACTTAAAAAAGTAAATAAGCCACGATTGTGAATAGGCGTTAACATTGTTTCCATTACAAGGCTGTGCTTTAACTGCTTTCATTCCAATTTGAAAACGAAAGAGCAATAAATCATCCGTGGTTGTGTAGTAGCATGACATTTCAACTTTACCTTAGTGTATGACAAACTTCACAACGGCTTTGTTCTATATGCAATCTGCCTATTGAGTTCAGCCAACATGTCACACTCTCAAAGCTGACATTAACTGAAAACGATTCACGAAGCAAACCAATTCAAAGTTTGGTGACAAAGTCGATTACTTTGAAGTGAAATACGGGTGTTGCTGTTTTCTTAGGACAGAATAGAACTACAGGAATAAGCTATAACTTTTCAGTTGTTTGACATGTTTTGATAGTTTATACTACATTGAGTTCACCAATTCAAAAGCTACATATTTTACTCCTTTTTTACCTTCACTGCTGCAATGTCTTTTTAAGCAATCTATTGACAGAGCTCCAAAATGATTAAATAACTCTTCAAAACTTTTCCTTAAGGACAGACAGAGCAAGGACTAATGAACAGGGTTAAGAAAATGTAATGTCATATTTATGGTTAATCTCTGAAATACTGACTTTTATAATATTCGAAATTATATTAGCTGAAGAATCCGAAACAGAAAACTCACTAAAAATCAAATTTTATTTTAAATTTATTTCAGCATATGTGGAAGGAAACTCAATACCGGAATATTTATGAACTAATTCTGTCTAATACGAAGTGCTATTATAAATTTCCAAGACTAGGTCTATAGCATAAAACCAAAGCGGAGCAAGGGCATGTGCGCCCAGAGATCGTGAGCTGTGATCTTCATTAGTCATTTTGTTGAGTAGCGACGTTCTGTCAACATCGGGAGTTGTGCTACACAAGTTTTTGTTACCACGTGCATGGGCAGATTTCGATTTCATTATAAAATGCAAACTGGAGCATCAAGTTCTGCATCAAACTTAGAAAATCTAGAATAGGAATCCTTGATATGATTCGACAGACTTGTTACTATAGTTTTGAATAATATACGCGCTTTCAGAATGGCCATACATTACTGAAGGTCGATGAGAGACCAGGAGACTGTACCCGAGTATAAGCCTCGAAAATGGGAAAAGTAAACGCCAATTGCATGAGCATTAATGGAGAATAAATTGAATATGCAAACAACGTTCTGATGAGTCTGAGGCGCCCAAAAACGGTTGTATGGCTTGAGGGTATTTGGATGCTCCAATATGACTAAGCATCCTCTCACAGAACTTTACTAAGGAATGAGATTCTCGACCACAATGGCATAATCCCCTCTTCCTTACATGCCTTATTTGCCACAGTGACTTCTTCCTCTTCCAGAAGATGAAGCAGAACCTGAATAGTCATTTTTGACTGCATGAACGAGATCCAGCGTGAATCGTAGAAGGTGCTTGAAATGCTTCCAGAACAGGATTTCCCTGGAGTTTTTACAAGGTGGAAAAGACGCTGGGAGCGGTGTGTCGCTGCACAAAGGAACCGCTTTGTCAAAATTTAAATCAGGCAGTACTTATTGTATATTGATTTAGTATTACAACTGTTCTAAATGGAACATTTAATCTTGATCTTGACATTTCGTCTGGGGAGAAAAAATGTTAATTTATTGTGATAATGCGCCGGAATGTATACATACATTCTTATCATAATAACAGATAGGAAAGTATAAGTTTTCCTTTGTAATTTTGTACAAATGGAAACAGTTTGACCTGAACTTTCATTAAAGTTCCATATGAATCTGTTCTGAAACTATACTTGTTGTCACTATGTTAACAATAGAGACGAGGTTATTATAATGCAGGGAGGTAAACAAATATAACTTGGATTGACAATATGATAAAGTTAATTACCATGTCAAGGGTTGGAGGAGGGGGGGAGTCGCCTGCTGCTACAGAACATGCAGTAATTAAGCGGAGGAGGGAGATGTTTTGTAATGAAACACTTTGAAGCGGTAAGAAAACTTGTTTCCCTTATTTATACAGTCTTCTCCCCCCCCCCTCCTCAAGTCATATAGTTCCAGTTTTTAAAGGAAAAAATTGACCTATCCAGTGTCTTCACAATATTTTCTAAATATGTTTATTCATATTTGTAGCAAGTTTTATGATTTGCTTAGTAGATCTTTAAAAGGTTGATATTGCTTTCATCCGAGCATTTATATGAGGAAATTATTTGTTCATACTTTACCATCATAATGTGGCGTTTTCATTATAATAACAATATTTTATTATTATCTGTGTTTTCCTGGTAATTATCTAATTACTATTCAAATATATGGGTACTAAGACGAAAATATTAATGATACCAAATGTCTTAAACAATTTTTAATTGGAATAAAATGCTTTATAATAAAAATTGTCATTTACATTTATTTGAAAAAAAATTATTGCTTCGTATTTAGAAGATAAAGATAATTCACTGGCTTCATTAATGGTTTTTTATAAAAATAGATTTATGCTGCATGTATTAAGTCCAACTACTAACATTAGACAAAGTTTTCGTCCTATGATTTGCTTTTTGGTAAAGTAAAGTAAGGTATTAGCTTGATTTCATTGTAAGGATAAACTTGCATAACATTTAATTTCCCTTTGGAACATAACTGACCATAGCAGTGTCATATGTGAAGTAAAATTATGCATTGCTAACATATCTGTTGGTTATTTGCTGTGAGCAGTCTGACTTGTTTTTTTTTTTCTTTCTCCTCCCCCCCCCCTTGTATGGTTCCCAACCAGCGTCACTTTTCTTTTCAAAAGTCGTAGCAAATTATAAGAAACACAATTGTCAAAAATTACATTTTGATCTCTTAGCTCATTAGTAAGATCAACCAATACTGCCATAACCTGATTTTTTTCTGGCACTTGTGTAGAATTACTTTCTGTATAAACTTCGTGATTTTAGCTCATAATATAAAACTTTCACTGTCACAAAATGTCCATTTCTTAATCCCGTACTTCGCAATTAAATTGTCTTGCTTAATGTCTTCCTACAGCGACCTTGAAATTCAACTGTACGTTAATCTACAATCACAGTTTTTTTCATGGTTATATAATTTTGGGAAGACTTACACCCATTTTTCTCAATGTTTTTCTTATTGCAAGCAGACGTTCATGAAGTTTCAAGCCACATGTTGGCTGTATGTTGCTGTTGCTGTTTGTGCTGTTGAAACCACAGATGGAACTCTGGTAAGACGCAAAAAGACTGGAAACAGACTTTTGCAAATCCTCAAAGACGCTCTTATCTTTGCATTTCGCGGCACACTAAATAGCTGCACTGCAAATCTGCTCATAGATCTACATATTAAGTGCCTTTTTCTAAACTTTTTAATACCTGAACATCTGTCTAGTCATCGCCTTCCCGAAAAGAATTAAAGTTACGGCGGGTACAATATGGTGGAAGATTAATAGTTTAGTTTAATTAGTTTGTTTTAATTTCCCCATGTTGTAGATATCAGTCGCGGCGGAAAATATTGCTTTGGTACATAATGTTGCAGGACTTAATTTATAGGTGGTGGATTAATAAGGAATGGTAACTCTTTGATTGATGAAGATTGGTATATTTTAACGAAGATCTTTTCTTCTTCTCCTCACGATGATTCTCGCCATCTTATAGTTGCCTCGGCTTCGCTTCTTTTTGCTGGAGTTTTGTCGTCTTTAGACCAGAGGAAAAGGAATCAAGTAGCTAACATGAGATTTGCTTGTTATCGTATTATAAACATGAAACAAGATTTATTGTGTTCAAAGCTTTTCCACTCATTGAAGTCACCATTAAGCCCTGGAGAATGTCTTGTACTAGCTATGTCACTTTTGCATGATCTGCTTTAATGTCACTGTATCGCTTGATCGGAACTAAATTTTGAATCACGAACCACGTATTAACCTTATAATGACGATGATCGTTCTAATGTTCCCTAATTCGATTTACTTACTAACTTCACTATTTTTAACTATAAGAACCTGTTGACAATTTCATCATTATAATATTCAACTGCTAATAACACTCGATGAATACTCTTACTCAATACTGCTCTACAACAATAATAATAATTATTATTATTAATATGAGATAACAATAGCTATAACAATAATACTAACCCCGGAGCACTAACAATAATGTAACAGTAATACTGACAGTAACCTCGGAGCATCTAAACTGCACTCTTAAGTAACCATTGCAGTCGGCCAGTATTTAGACGCAGTATTTGTTCTTTCGGAATCTAGTTTTAGAAGGCTCTAGAAAATCTCCCATCTACGCGTTTCTATTGGATAATGTAGCTACATGCAACTTTTCTCATCTTTCTGAGTGGACACCATGATTATGTGACCGTTGGCTCGTAGCTATGCCTTATGTTATTAGCTCGCCCTTCGAAAGGTTAGTGGCCTATATTTCCACCCACATTTATTGCACAATATAACTTTATTACTTTCATCCTTTGTACACAAAAGAACATCTACCCGGACCCTTCTTAACAATTCAAAATCTAGCGGTTCATGTCCCACTTTGCTTAGGGTTTGCTATACAAATACAGCTTACACAAAGGACTATAGGTTTCCCTGTCCCTCTTAACAGGTCAGGTCTAATAGCTCTGGAGTATTTACACTCTGGCTAGCAAGTAATATAATACACAATAGTTCTACAAATTTACATGAAGTAAATGGAACACTGCAATCATGATTAAACAGAAATGACACAGAATTAATGAATATATTCATAATTCATCATAGGGTTGAAGCTAATAAATTCCACTTCACAGCTTTCTCTTTTATGAGCCCATTGTGCAACATCTTAAAATAATATGATCACTGCAATGCTAGTTGTCGATCTTGAACGGCAGAGACCAGGAATTACAAAAGCATACTCGCTTCTAGCAGTGGGCACTGCGAACCGTATCATCTGTTGTCAGTCCCAATGAGTTATTTTAAGATTCAGTTTTAATAATGCACTGTTACCAATTAAATCCATTTTTAAACTTAACATTACTAACATAGAAAACAAATGATTAAACTATACTCTATTAAGTACTAGGTCTGTTCAATGAAGAAAGATCACACATTTTTACATAATTTTACATGCTAAAATTAAAGTTACAACCTTTTGTTAATTTTATGCGTAATGTAGACGTGATACTAGTTTCATTGTGGTCATTTCTAGTTCCCGCTTGTGAGAGGTGTGCAAGTTGAAGCATGTTTAATTCCGCCCTCAGCAAACTGGAGGTGACACGTTACGAACAATGTGTTCCTCTGAAATTCTGTTTTCTACTCAAAAAATCTTCAGCTGAGGCTTACACAAGTAACAGGAAGTCTGTGGAGAGCTTGTTCTTCCTTATAGCAAAGCTCAAAGATGGTTCAAAGTGTTTAAAGAGGAGAGGTGGCAGATTCAAAGGAAGATGGTCCCGGGGCTCATAGTTTGTGTACTAACGGAAGCAGACATTAACATAGCTACTGTTTTGAAAATTTTACTAGTTGCCATCCACACTCTGAAAAGTTACACATGAGACGTATTTGTGCACTTTAGGTTCCAAACTGATGAACAAAAGGACATTTCTTGCAAAGGTTATCTGCTGATGAAACTTGACTGCAACAAATAGCAAAGCCTGTGGGGGAGAAGAAGAAAAATAAAGTGTAGTTGCTTCTGAAGAGAGAGATATGGCTATCTCAATTTCTATATTTAAGGAATGGTTTACCAACATGACGTACCAGCATACACAACTGCAAATGCGTAATATTACAGAGATGTCCTGAAATATCTGCAATGTCATATGGCACAAAAGGCCACATTTCCATAGAAAAGGCTGAATGCTGCACCACGATAATACAGAGCCGTACATCACAAGTGACGTAACTGAATATCCTACAAAAATAAATGTGAAGCCTTTTCTCCTTCTCCCTATAGTCCAGATTTGGCCCCGTGTAACTTTTTCGTGGGAGGCATTTTCCTCCACAAGAAGCATGCGCATTTTCACTCTGTAGGTAAAAAGTGAGACAGTATTGCAATTGCATTTAAAATACCTGCATAGTTTGAGGTATGCTAAAACAATTATCATTTTTGACACATATCTTTATATCTATCTTTACTCATCCTCATAAATTTGATAACATTTTTAAAGTACTCCCCGTTGGATGTAATGTATCTACCTGTTCCAGCGTTTCTGCCAGTTTTTAAAGACATGCCGGATACCAGTTTTTGGCAGGTTTTTCAGAACCACGCCCGCAATCTTCATCACTACTTATGATGGTGTAAAACGCCTCCACCTTTCAGGTTAACGCTAGGTTTGATGAATTACATGTTTTGAAAAAATTAAAAACTGAAGATTTTATTCATTCTTTTATTTATTTATAAATCCTGTGTTATACAAAGATCGTATTAGAGGAAATAATAAACAAAAAATTCAGCTTTTAAATTAATTCCAAAATAAATACTTCATTAAACCCAATGTTAATCTTAAAGGTGGGTTTTCTTTAACTGTATTAGGCATCATCTGTGGGAAGAAATGAATATATATACATATATATTCATTTCTTCATTTATATATAATAATTAATAATTACTTTATGTTTATGTGATATATTGACTTAGTTTATGTGAAGTTAAATGTGTTCCGCTTAGAGGTACTAATAAATAAGTGATAGTTGGAGTGTAAATAATATATTATTAGATGTCTTTTTACATAATGATGTAGAAATTTTAAAGTTTAGAAAATGGTCAATGTAGATCGACGTGTGCACCTCCAGTTGTCCTACAGACATCTATACTCCCCTCATTCCACTCACGGTGAACACGACGTTGTACACGCGTAACCGATCTGTTCTGCACTGTTTGGAGTTCAGCAGGTTACCGTAGCATACCTTTGCTCTAGTGAATACATATAGCTAGGTTTGTTCTCACATAAAACATGCAAATGAGCACTTACATAAGTGCATGTTCTTCACACCATTGTTATAGTGGAAACATGGAAAGGTTCTGTATCTGGAAACATGCCACTCATATCAAAATCTTTGTATGTTTTTAAACGGTGAGCATTTATTTCTTAATACCTCTAAACGGAACAGCCTGAATAGAGAGGTTTTTGTACTTCGAGCAAAGATACGGCGGCCTTTTGCACGTTCACACTTATCGTGAAATGTTACAAAAATTAAGTCTGTTGGTGAGATCCCACTGTTGTAATTGCAGTACTTCTGAGATTCTGTAAGATTCTTATGATTTAAGAAGTTGTATAACTGTTCGCTGAAAACTCTGATATTCCTGTCTTTACTGAAAAACGCGTGAGAGTGTGCTCTAATGTTACACCTGCTTTACCAGCTTTTTCTTCTGAGAGAACATAATTATTTTATTACTTTTTGTAATGGAAAGAACACGTGGCATGCACCTTCTCTACGTGCCGTCTTATCGTACTGTTAGTTGGGACTTTTGTTTCCCAAATTTTCTTTTAATTCTGGTAAATTTTTTATTTTAATCCATTGTAGTGTAATAGAATATCGGCCAGCTGCAAAACAGCTGCTGGCTATATTTTTAACTTGGTTACGCCATATCAGGGCCACATGTACATTTAAATATAGATCAGTAGAGACTGCCATGCATAACTGCATTGTATACATAGAAAAATATACTGTTAAAATGTTCTTCCATTGTTTGTTATATGTTATGAATAATAAGTAAAGGAAAATAAATTAATTATTTTATATATTTTATAATACACGCGCTGGAAGACACTTATTTCTTACCTCAGTGTCTTTACTTTAAATATAACAAGCCAGTAGCGCGAAAAGAATTTTACCAGGGTTTATTGGAAATCAAACACAAAGCATTTAAAACTTTCATCCATCATATTCAGAACATCGATCATTATGAATTTCCGTCTGCAATAGCAGTATTTTTGAAAATCTGTCAGAAGTTAAACTAATTCATTTTAAAGCTAAATATCAGTTTTAATATACTTTTATTTTGACTAATTAGTTTTATTATTTTAAGAACTTATCAGTATGCACTGCATTTAACTAAAATATTATCATATTCTTGCAAGACAAATGACACTACCAAAGACAGGTTATCACCTGAGTATCGCTCCCATTATTGAACTGTAACTCTAACCAACTACATCACAGAGAAAATATATGTTTGATACGCACGTTACACGATATGACTGTAAATATATAAAACTATCCTAATTACCTCTGTAGCATATTGCTAGACTGTAGAATGCCTAGCAAAGATAGATGACAGATATAAAACTAAAACGGTAGCTCCTAGGGAATTCACCGCAGGAGAGCAGTTGAGAATGTGCGACTAACGGAATGCAATGTTTCAGTTTTTCGTTTTTAAAAAGGAGAAATATTATTTGACCTGTCTGGGAGAGAAAAATGTTTCGTGGAGTACTTCACAATAAATACTGTGCGAGTGTATGGGATGAGGAGGCAGACTCCTGCGAAAAGATTGTGAGAGGAAACAAGTCATACAGAGGGTCCTTTTGGTACCAGAATAACTTAATATATCGCGGTTCTGCTCAAGTAATAAATCTACAAGGAAAGGGAAGGTGTGGGTACAAATCGAAAAGCTCCTGTGTCGCACAAGTACATTTCTTCCCGCAAGTTACGGTTGTGCACATTTCGTGAAAAAAACGAGCGAAGGGAAACCCACTAGTCCATGTGGCTGATGTTTGGTTCACCTTTCCTTCTCTTATTTACAACCAAGAGCTCCGTTTATTACAGTCACTTTTTCCGTTATCTTACGCAGTGGTGTATTATTGTGTGACAACCCACTATTTTTAAAACTATTTATTAAACATATTACATCTGATCTAATTATTTATTGGTTTAGAGTAACAGAAAGCGTTATAAGTACATCATATGGTATTGGTATTTTAATTTCATGCAGCGAATGAAAAAAATTGTTTAAGTGATTTTTGTTAAAGAAACATATTTCTTAATATTACTCATATTAAAAAGGTCTCTATTGAATTCATCTTAAGCAATTTAAACACAGAAAAAACTTTAAATCAAATTGAAACTTTACAAACATCAATTAAATAACTAACATTTTAACAGTACACCTCAGTTTAGGGAACATTAACTTAGTCCTCTATATATGTCTACACTTGTTTCATATAAAACTAATTCACCTAACCCTCCAACTATAAACTTTGCTTATCTTTGGATTAATAATTGGTTATCTTCGAATACTTTCTTCCTCACTGATTTTTCTTACTGTTCTAAACAATTTCTCTGGTCTTTTACCTAATTTTTTCCTATTGTACAATAAACTCATTTCTCTTTTTATTGAGAATTCTCTTTGGTTAAAATTCAATATCTCTCGCTTTCATGTCTGGTTTCCACCTTAAAATACATTGCTGATTATTATATCTAGTTAACAGATAGATAGCTAGGAAACATTCATATCGAAATCTCCTCTTAACCTCCTTAGTTCCGTTACATCCCCTTGTTGCCCTTTTCTTATTTTGTGATATATATATATATATATATATATAGTATAGTATATATTATATTTCACTCTTCCACATTCCATCTTTATATCTGTATTTAATTCTAGTGTACGTTTATCCTTTAAATCACTAATAATTCTAATCAAACATTAAAGAAATACTCGAATTTAATATATACATATGAAATAATCTTTTTCTAAATATCCTCGATATATAGTCGGACTTAACTTAAACCTTTTCCTCAGACCCACATTCTCATTCCAAACATTTCGCATCCAAATTTCTTTAGTAATGTTTCACATCTTATGGTACAAACTAATTTTCCAGTCTCCCCTTTCTTGAGCTAACACACATTTCTTTGCAATATTTCTTTCATCCAGTATTTTAATTCTGGAAAAAAAAAGTTTTAAACCTCTTTGGTTCATTTTCTCCTGTTATTCCTAGCTCTAGTAAAGCTATATTAGGAATTTCAAATGAGTCCTAACAAAATATAAATCTTTTATATTATATATTTTTATTTTAAGAGTAAAACTATAACACTTTTTAGCTATATAAGACTTCTGCACACTGATTATTCGAACACATAATACTGTAGAGTGCCTAGGATTATGATTTGAGATGGGTGGGCTTTTCGAAAATTTGCTTATAAAAGTATCATAGAAAGGTCTTTAAACATGTAGTCTTACACTTGCAAGAGCAATATGATCTCTTATTACCGTATTCGATACGTTCTGACTCTTCTAATGGTCGAAAATATTCTTTTAGGTGTGCTAATAAAACAAAACCAAAAATAATTTCTAAACCATACACGTATAGGAGTAAAAAAAGTACAAACAAATGTTCTGACACCAATCAACTGCTTGTCACAGTAGATAAACGCTTTCAAATTTTCTGAAAGTTCACTTTAGAATCTGCTATATCACTACTCAAATTCAACTATCAAATGATTCATTCTAACGCCATTCAAATTTTTGTGTAGAAATCAGTTTCATCATCCTCTTCAGATGCACTTGCAGCAATACCTAAAAGGATGGCTTTGTGTTTAGCGACCTTCGTCAGAGGACTTCTACTAATAATAGCAAATTTGCCATAAATCTTTTTCGATATAATAAGTTGGCGCATTAATGAAGGTGGTGTAGAAGCAGTCGTACAGTTCATGTCCATTGCAATACAAAATTGTTCCATACCTGCATGTCCTTTTCACATAGAAAGGGCATCATGTTTCATGTAACTCAATTTTATAATGATATTTTACCACGCATCTTTACGAACTAAGATATAATCAGAATTTAGCTTATTCTCATTTATCTGCTTTTCACTACTACTAAAAAGAGAGGTTATTACTACTTCCAGTTCCTCATTATCACTGCATAATTTTATTCAGTCACACTTTAGTTTGCCTATTTTTTTGTTGAATGCAGTCCTATTTTAGAGGGTGCTTTTTGCTTGGTTTGCTTCGTTACTTAAGATAGATTAGATGTACATTTTAATACTGAAAATATAATACATAACCACTACCGCCTGCATTTATCAATTTATCAAACTATTTGCTAAGATTTATCTAACTTAAAATACTACAAAAGTAAATTTTAGCAAAAACAATATCATGCATATAATAAAATATATACATGAAATTATAAGCAAAGTAGCACTCTCTTTAGTAAGATACAAAATAAATAACTCAAATAGTGTGCAAACGATCACATAAATAGACATTTACTCAGTCAACTTGTTTCTTTGTATGGCCAGCTGATGTCCTTTCTAGATAGCATACCAATATAATCCAGTAATTATTACATATTAACCCAAACCCGCGCAATTTCAATGCAAATAAATAAATATATCAACTAAACAACAAACAAGCCAAATGAGAGTGGAAAGACATTTAAATGTCACTCCCAGCTCTTATGCAATGACATATGCACGCAATGCTCTTTAAATGATAAAACATCGTTGGTAAGAAGAAAGAATGTAGTTATTTATAACTTAAACAAAAAATGCAACATTTCACAATTTTTGACAGATATATTGCATAAAACGTTTTTTTCCTTTTTTTCCTTCCCCATTTTTTACTATTTCTGTAAGTATCTGTGATGTAGTTTTAAATAAATTTCTTTAATTGGCAATTTTAATGACTTTGTCGTTCACTTGTTAATAGTTTGGCTAGGTTATTCTGGGAATGATGATTGTTTGTTCCTAACAAATATTTGTTTAGCGGGTAAGCTTGTACTGCATTGCCGCAATAGACATTTACATTCTTTAGCAAATCTACCTTCCTCATTGCTATAATCGCAGCACGTTATTTCAAGCGATATTTGCACTCTTGGAGCTATAGTAAATGTAATCACTTTAAACATTACCAACAAACTGAACTACATACAACTGGTTTGACAGGCAATAACCCCTTGATGCACATTGTGTATGGTTGGTTGATTTGGTTTATTTATGGACGCTCTTTAACATCTCAGGCCATCAGCGTCCCATTCAAATCAGGGTGTGAAACGGTCGAAAATTTGCTCAGAGGTCTCTTCTTTCAGGCTTGAGGTTCTGTATCATGCCGTAAATGTACGGCACGGAACCCAGGGCCTTACTTCCCTTCCGAAGGAAGCCATACTTAGGATTTTTACGCCCGAAAAAAATCTATCGGTCCTGGCCGGGATCGAATCCACAATCTTGGGTTTAGGAGGTAAGTATGGTTACCACTACACCACCAGGATGGATTACTAGTGCAGGGAACAGCACCGATACCCCTGCTACATAAACTGATTTGTGTGCGTGCGTGCGTGCGTGCGAGTGAGTGTGTGGTTTTCCTAAATGAAATTGAGACTTTTTTTCCGTAAGTATTTAGTGGTGGCAGAAGCAGTGGTGGTATTATTTATTATTCCAATTAAATTAAATATACAGCATTGGTCACAAGACCGTTCATGCTCTTGTTAAATACTTGATTTCTGAAATTAATTTCAATAAAAGAAAACAACAACATTAACAAAAACGCACTTACCCACACATGAAACATATATACGACATTTCTGATATACATATAAATTGTTCGTATTATTTATGTGCAAAGTTTATAAAAAGTTTCTTGTCCCTAAAACTCTGAATTTTATTTAAGACAATGTCAAAATTTATCCAGTTTTGTCTATTTACAATTAAGTCCCAACATTCCAGCCTCTCCCTACTGGACCGCCACGGGTGGCCGAGGTCGTTAAGGCGCGGACTCATAAGCGGGAGGTCTGGGGTTCGAAACCCGCCAGGACCGTGCTCCCTGACTGAGGTTTTTTTTCTGGTTTTCCTTAGGCCTGGAATGATTCCTTCCTTAAAAATAAATCCTTTCTCAATATATCATTTAATCTCATGTACGATCAGTGTCCATCGCCTGTGGTGCCTCTGCGGCAAAAACGGGTGTTAAACACCATTCATTCTTCATTCATTCACTCATTCATTCGTTCATTCATTCCCCCTACTGGAATGAATCCGGGACAAATTTTTCCCTAGTATCTTCTGTCCGTGCACACTTAAGGTAAAATGTGCACCCAATCTTCCGGTTCCGAGCATAATGGACAAATTCTTCTGTGTTTCTCGTCAACAGCCTTACGTGTCTCCCAGCTTCCCAGTCTAAGCCATGCTCTTCCCGACCTCTGTTTCATGCCTAGCCTCATGATAGAGGTCTCTTTACACCATCGAATTTTTATTACGCTCTGCAGGTCCAGAGATGACATCTGTATGCAATGCGCCTCTATTTCCTGTCGATATATGTCAAACAGGTGTCTTTTGACTTTTTCTCTACCCCATATCTGTTCAATGCTCCTCTGCCAAATGTCATTGAAACCGATTTTTGACAATTCCCGCTGCTCAGCATTATGGATAATGCATGTTATTTAATTGGTGCAGGTAGTATATTGTCCTAAGAGATGTTTGTTGTCCTTTAATTATTCTAATTACGAGTATTTTGCTGTAGACTACATCTTCCCATCATCCCACCTCTTGTAGTACACGATAGTTCGATGTTCCTCTGCCTACTCCTAGAATTCGCTTCCAGAAATCGCATTGTAATTTATTTAGATCGTCTATGCAGACATAGGAAGCAGGAGTGATATCTGGGTGACTTGTTCGCTACTTATAGTCACCTTGTCTGTTCAAGCAAGTGTTCCAGCGCGTCACAAGGCTATGGATAACTTGGGAAGAATGTCCGTTGTTGACTGCGGAACTATTCTTCAAACCTTTGCCTTATAACGCAACAGATGGTCAAT
This sequence comes from Metallyticus violacea, assembly GCA_030762175.1. Classification (NCBI taxonomy): domain Eukaryota; kingdom Metazoa; phylum Arthropoda; class Insecta; order Mantodea; family Metallyticidae; genus Metallyticus; species Metallyticus violacea. The sequence continues at coordinate 94,785,115 of CM060832.1, read as the reverse complement.
GCAAACAACCGTTCGCCGATCCTTCTGTTCCTCAGAAAAAGGCCTGGGGACTCGATGCGCACAAATCTTGTGGTGTTCCCACTGTTGGAGAATAGTATGAACAAGTTTCTTGCTCAATGACAAAGTTTCTGCAATCTCCGAGTGGTAATTTGGCGTTTCTCTCTTACAAGTTTGTGTACAGCTGCAATTTATTCCTCGGTGATGGTTAAGTGACCTTGGCCAGGTCTAGGCGTGTCCTCAGTGTGTATACACCCATCAGGAAATTCACCACATCATCTGAACACTGTGCTCTGTGACAGAAGCATATACCCATACACACTGTTCATAAGACAATGGATTTCGGCTCCCTGGTACCTCCTGCATTCAAAAATTGAATTATTCCTCGTTGGTCCATTTGGACGTATTTTTATTTTGAATGTACATGTTCAGTTCAACGACTTCTGCAGATGTAAACAACACACTGTGCCATCTGGCATGCAAGTTTGCTTTCTTACATACAATGCCACCTATCAGAGCAAACACAAAGCCCTGCATAGTTAAGCTACGATGCTACGACAGCCAATGAAATAAACATTATATGGTCATAGGTCAAATGGTCATAGCTTTACACGGCCGGTATCCAAGTTAGGAAACTTTGAATTCCGGATGCTGCCGCGTCCTGATGTAAAATGAATTTGTTTTACACCAGCAGGACGAGGCCACTTCCGGAAGCCAAGCATCTTAAATTAAACACACAGTTCCAGGCTTCAATAATTTATGTTTCTTTAAAGCAAACATTTAATTTTTTATAAAAACATGAGACCGTTCCCATAGTTTCACCCCTCCCCCCATCTTAATATAAAGTATTTATGTTTCCTCTTTTCCAATTATTTTAATGTATAATCATGCCTGATAAGGGATATATTTCCCGTTTGGTATTTTGATGGAAAACCTTATGTCTTTGTAATATGCAGGAAGGAGTGTTTTTGTCGAATATAGCGCTCGAGAAAAAGACTCCAAGGGAGAAATATCCTGTGTTAAGAGCTAAGGGTAAACGGGCCAAGTTCAGTCTTTTGTTATCGAGGGGTGTTCTTAAAATCAACAGAATGTAAGCATGCGTTCTCACATACAAACACAAAGTTAAATACCTGCCGAAAGGGAAACGACCTCTTAGCTGGAATACGGTTGAAAGTTTAAACTGCGAATGAGAAAAGTGGAATTTAAAGATCTTATAAGGTGACAAATCAGAAACAAACAGGCAAATTCGATGTAGCCAATCTTAAGTCAGTATTGCAAGTTTACACAGAGAAGTAAGGCACACGTGACTATTCAGAGGGAAGTTATGCCCCAAAAGTTCAAAATTTGAGCCGCATATAAATAGGCGTGTTTGGGGATCGAGCAGCCTCTCTCTCGCACATTCTACAAGACTCAGCATTCTGTTAGCTGTGCAAGAGTTCTCTGGTACCCACAATCTGTATGAACTCTGCAAGCGGCTTTCTGGTACCCATGCTCTGCAAGAACTTTGCAAGTGGCTCTCTGGCGTCCACACTCTGTAAGAACTCTGCAAGCGGCTCTTTGGTACCCATACTCTGCAAGGACTCTTCAAGCGGCTCTCTGGCACTCACACACTGCAAAAACTCTGCAAGTGGCTCTCTGGCACCCACACTCTGCAAGAACTCTGCAAGCGGTTCTCTGGTACCCACACTCTGTAAGACCCTGCAAGCGGTTCTTTGGCAACCACACTCTGCAAGGACTCTGCAAGCGGCTCTTTGGTACCCCACACTCTGCAAGACTTTGCAAGCGGCTCTCTGGTACTCACACTCTGCAAGACCCTGCAAGCGGCTCTCTCGTACCCCACACTCTGCAAGGATTTTGCAAGCGGCTCTCTGGTACCCACACTCTGCAAGACCCTGCAAGCGGCTCTCTGGTACCCACACTCTGCAAGACTCTGCAAGCGGCTCTCTGGCACCTATATTCTACAAGGACACACACTCACAATGGGCATTAAGCGGCATTCTCCGTTTTCAGTTTTTCTTTCGGCGCTCTCACACTAGGCATTCTGATTCTGTATTCTAAGTTTATTCAGCTTGCGACACTATTTTATAAGAAGAGGAACCTGGAATAAACCAATGTTCAAACTAATTTTCGACACGTCTTTTCATTTATGATGTCTCTAATTTCCTTCCTCCCCCTAGTTGAGTTTTAGCTCAAGGAAAACAGCGGGACTTCGCTGAGGCAACACTGTTTCTCCTTGGGACAGAAGCATGGTTTCAACACTCACAACAAGATATACCTTCGCAGTCGGAGCAGACGACGTCATCTTTGAATCTCCCCCCCCCCCCCCCACACACACACACATAAAAACAAGTAGAATGATATTTTAAAAAAGTATGACACTTTTAGTAATTAAAATACATCTTAATTTGTTAATTGGGAATCTCATATGAAGGAACACGTGTGTTGAAAATAATGAGCGATAATGTAATTAATATACGTTTTAAAGGGGTTCAAGAAATGTTACATACTTGAGATGGTGTTAGTTTCTTTGATATAATTAGTTACTAACCAATAAAATCTTGTAAATAAGTATTAAAACGTAGTTTTATGTTTATCGTAGAAGTCTCTTGTGGTTCAACTTTTTATTGTCTAAATTACAGAAACTTCACTTTGAAAATAAGTCACGTTCTTACACTGCCTTCCTTCGGGCTACTTCATCCGCAATCCCTTCCCCCAGAAAAAGTGGGAGCAGTGTAATTAAAGTATGCAAATTTTTTATTTCATAAAACGCTAGCCATTGATAAAAACATTCAGCTCTCTCTCCGTTTTAAGAAGACTAAAAGCTATCTTTGGCTTTGAAACCAGGTGCAATTAAGGTTCCGCTGGTAATGTTATTATAGGACATGTTTGTCTGTTCCTTGAGGTTTACAATAGAACGCTCTTTGAAAAGCTGTTTTATAAATTGCAAACACAACAAAAACCCTTGTTCGTGTTATTTTATACCGGTACCTTTTCTTCTCGACTGGTAACAAAATAATTACTTGCGCTACGCGCGTCAAAGGAAGAACCAGGTCTTTGAAAATTCAAGCTCATGGTTGTACGATATTATTTCTCTTTCCCACGCACACCACCTTTGTTTCCCTTTGTTATGACGGCGAATGTTTTTCTTCAACAGCCCTTTAATAACAGCAACTTGTATTTATTACAGGGACAGGAGACCTTTATCCTCCAGTGAAATATATTATGCTTCGGGTGTCACCACGTAATTACATTCATAGCCGTGTTAATTTACAGCGTTAGCTACTATTTATCATAAACTGAAGGGAACACTGGTGAAGTGTTTAATATAAAGGGTGTTTCAAATTGATATTCGTTTAAGATCTTACGTTATTTAAATGCATACAATCCTTAAAATTTTGTTTGCTCGTTTAGGTAATAAGTTTTCTTCGAAAAGGCGATTTATTAGGTTTTAATTTTAAAATTTGCAAGAGCAAAGTATTTAAAATCAATTTATTTGAAACAAAACACACAAATTTTAAGTTTCACCTCCAACTACGGCTACACCTACTAAGGCACTACATTTTATGAGATTTAAACTTTAAGAATGGTTTAAATTATGACGCAGAGGAAGGTAGCATCTTTTATACTTTATTTTATTATTTTTCAATACATTTAGTTATTACTTGTGATGTAGTTTAATGCAATTTCATTAATTATTTATCCGGTTTTAATCACGCTCTAACTATCACTTGAAACGTAAAGAAAAGTATTTATTATTTAGTTTATTTAATCGTGTTCTGCTGTTACTTGCTGCAACTTATCATACCAAAGAAAAACTTATAGGCCTAGAGGTCTAAAGAAATATGTGACATCACAATTTAAAAGAAAATAATAATTAGTTTCACCTCGTTTATTATAAAAATTAGTGATCAAAAACCTTGAACTCAAAAACACGTGTTGAGCACGTTTTGTTGTTGGTACAAAATTAAATTTTGCACTGTGCATAAAATTTATTAAAGTTTAACATACCATAATTAAGACATTAAAACAATAAATAAGAACGTTTATAATTAAACTCTCAAACCGTTCTTCAAAAGCATACATAGGCTACGAAATTGCTTCAAAATAAGAGAGAAAGAAAGCGCCATAACTGGGCTTGCAAAATTTACACACACCTCATAACTGGCACACACTAGATTGCCCTTCGCTTTGTTCTTCTAGCTCTGAGATTGGAGCCTATTAGGGGTGCGTGCCTCAATTTTTATCCATAGATAATTTCAAATTTTGCCATTTAAATCTTGAATTTTTTTTATTCTGTGTAAAATAATAAGAATAAATTATATATTTCTGTTTCGGTATGTGTATCTGAACTGACCGTGATCTGAGAGATCGCCTCGATATATATCCACTTGTTTACTTTTTCTCCTGATTTATAACGAATGCAATTTGGTACCAATAATTAGAGTTGTTTTTCAGCAATGTACATTCCATTGTCAAAATATTATTACTTGGATGAGAACGTGATAATCTACAAAACGTTGGTTTGTTGTAGAGGAAAGTGCTCGTCCCAAAAGTATAAACCGATAAAAACCAGCTAGCTATGAAAATAAAATTCCTTCATTTGTAGATGCTAAAATATATTGAACTTATATTTTGAAGCTATGTGTAACTATGTAGCTTATTTATTGAGCGCAATCCCCTAGAATTAGTAAAACAATTAGTGGAATCAATCAGAAACGTAGGTCGAAGCATATGTTTGATAAATTTGTTCACTAATTTCAATCTGATGTGCCACTTAAATAATTTAAATTGTCCGTGAGGAAAAACGAACCGCATAAACCTGAACAGTTTAAAGGCAATGTAAAAGAGAAAAACATTTTCCTTATTTGTCTTTTGAGGAGAAGGGACTTTATAATCAAATTGCACAAAGAATAGGAGCAATCTTGTTTTACTCTCTAGCCTTCATAATGGTAATAAAATACATAAAAATTCGGGTGATGCCAGAACGCCCGGTATTGTAACAGAACGATATAACGTCTTTCGTGTTACTAAACGTTGGCATATGATGATTTTTTTCAATTTTTTAAACACTGCTGCAATAAACAGTCAGCTTATTTTCACAGGAAATAAAAAAAAAAAATATAAAAAGCAGGACAAAATTCTTAGGAGTAATGTCATGTAGGTTGGTTTAAATACATAGAAGAAAAGACTGCCTTGTATGGTTTACAACTGTGGGGAGGGAAAAAAACTCGTACACAACACACTTATCATGCTTATGTCTTCAGTATTGCATGCTGAGATGCCCCTTCGGTGAGTCCATTGATGAGAAAAATTAAGAATGAAATATCTACTTGAAAAACTAAACATTATAAAAGAATTTAATTGTTCTTGCAACTGTTTCGTTTTATGTGTATTTTTAAAAGACTTAAGAGATAACTGATTTATGTTATAAAAAAGGTGCCAAAAATGTATACACACTTCAAGCAAAGAAAAAAACTGTGTTAGCATAACAAAACTGAATTCACACAAACATCTTAGACTTTTACAGTTAAAACAATTGCTTAAAATGCCAACCATCAGCATCGATACACTTCTGAGTACGTTGAATTACTAATTGAGCAACATTTACGAAAGTGTCCTCAGCGATTGCAGCACATGAAGTTTCAATTTCTTCCCGAAGTGCAGCCAGTATAGCTGATTTTTTTACGGTATACAACATGCTTAACAGTTCCCCATAGGTAGAAGTCCAACGGAGTTAGATCCGGAGAACGCGGTGGAAACCTCTACGTCCTCTTGCCATTGAACTTCAACAACATTCTCGGTTTTCCAATACCATTTCAAAATTGCTTTCCGCTGTTCAAACGATAATCTTGGCTCCATTTTGTTGTCGCAACGGTAGCATAACGTAATGTGAGTCGTATCTGTTTACAGAACACTATACGATAACCTTGGCTACATTTGCTCATTGTTGATTTACGATAATCTTGGCTAATTTGTTTATTGTTGATTTACTTGTCACGTAACAACACTATCATAATGTATGTGAGTCACGTCTGTTTCAGAACATCATACTTTTGTTTTTCGGTCTAACTTTGATATATATTAAATGTATATCTACTGTGAAAGTGTGTATATATATTTTTGGAACCTTCGGTATCAATGTTTTAAAATGATTAATGTTTCTAATTATTTTATTTAATACCACAATTCAAGGGTTTGTATACAGCAAGTGTTCTAGGTTACAGACTATTAATACTTTCTCGACCCATACTTCTAAAATATATAGTACTATATGCTAGTCTATATAGATAGTCTTATTCCAATACACCGCAGTTACGCTATAACGCGGGAGTAAATATGTCTTCCGTTAACATAGTGATTTCGTCATGGACAGCAATTGTTCAAGAGGGACATAGGAGAACAATCTACTCCTGTGGACTTTTTTTCAGATGCTTTCAAAAGTCACCATTTCAGCACCGCCGCTAACGATATACAGTGTGAATCGCACAAGATTCTACACTCACAATAACTTTAAGGCCGAATTTCCAAAGTGGCAGAAACGCTGGGACCGGTCTAATGATACCCAGTGGGACTATTTCAAAGGAGGTAGTGTTGAAACTTGGGTTAGTGGAGTATTTTCTTTCTAACAGAACAATACCGGGAACTTTTTGATATCAACTAGCATGTGTGTTAACTACGAAAGTATTTTATGTAATTTCCTATTTTCTGATGTTTTACTCTTTTAATTGCTCTACTTTTTATTGATTATAAATATGTATCTTGCTCTGCGAAATAAACTTCTGCTTTAAATTTAATAGCGCTAATGATCTTTCTATATAGAAGCGCTCTTATACTTAATACACATGCGAGCACAAGCTACTAAGTATAAAAATGGAAATATGTAATTTATTGATTTAATACATCACATGGGTTAGTTCATCTGCAATATTGTCGCCATTACATTCTATGTACTATTAGATATATGTGGAGAAACGATTTGTTATTTGAAAGACATTAATGTACCTATACATTTGTATGAGCCAGCAGAAGGCTTCAGCAACAAGTCCTGGTAGCAGTTCAAAATTCAAGTTCTCTTTTGCCTTAAAATTTAATTACAATTTTATGAAACCGGGCTCTTTTGTTTAAAACTATATTAAGCACATCTAAAATCATCCTTTATGTTGCATTCGTAAATCCATTTAGATTTTTTTGGCTAGACAATATCAATAAATAAATAAAAATCAGCAAAGCTAAGTGCCTACACATAGAGTATTTTACTTAAATGTGGGCTACATATCCACTACCGCGCCACGCAGCCGTGGCACTTTATAAGCTGCAACTATGGAATAAAGTGATATAAAATGGAAGAGCTCAATAAATTCATGCATTCGCGAAAAGAATCCAAGTGCTTTGAACTATGATCACTCGAATATAAGTTTCAAGCATTTTCGCCACAGTCACTCTGCTCAACAAGGTAGGATACTTCACTATGTTCTGTCTTGTATGCGATGTCTATAATGCTCATTAAACGGAAACGGACTCAGTTGACTACAAGTTGAGGTCGCACTTAATGAAGCAGTTATTATAGTGGAACATGAACAGAATATATTTTCCTCGCGAGAAGTTAGTACAAGGCAAATACTCGTAGCATGACCCGACATCGTCTAAGAGAAGCCTCCATTGCTTTTAACACACATGCTGGCCTTTGTTTGGAAAATTATCGGCCACGTGTCATACTTTTTGTTTCATGTTTTCAATTTTAAATGTAATGAGTAAAATAGCCAGGGCTGAAAATTTTTGCTGCTCATTTTCAATGCATTTTTACTTTATAGTTTACATAATCGTTCTGATAATTATTCAGGCGTTCATCACAACTATGAATATAATAACTCCATGTTGAACTGCTGTTTATTATCTATGATGAATCAATTAACTATTATCACCCTACGGCAATTCCAAATATCATAAAGAGGATGGTAAGAAGATGACGATAAATAATAATGCAGCATCCTAAACTATGTATCACCCCTTTCATCTGCAAGCCCTTTCCTTCTTGAATCAAACATGCCATCTAGATTTAAACTGAACGGTCAAACTACTGAATCTTTCAATCTTTCGGACTTGTAGCAGTTGCACTTGCACTTGCAGTGATGCATTTGTAGTCGCAAAAGAATTGAGGAATAGCTAAATAATATGCGTGCTTCTTTAATACTTTTAATTTGAAAATTCACTGGGAAAAAGAAAGAAAGATAAAAGCGATATTAATGCCCTCCGAGATAGAAAGGACTTTTAAACGAGGAATTCTCCAAAAGAGAAACCATTTTAACTTATTTATATCTATAGTAGCTATCAAGGAATCCAGCGTTATAAAACACAAGAGTTTAATAACTGAAACTTAAATTTAATTAGGCACAATAAAACAAACTGCACAACTGAGAGAGAGCCAGAGAGACAAAACGATGAAATTTCATGGACAATAGCTGCTTTGTTTATGTTTTAATGAAATGAAACGAGTTCTTCCTTCGCATTTCTTCCAGAATATATTTTGAGGATATTTTAGTGATCTAATTGTTAGAGATTCTCTATATGCTCAGGTTTTATTTTTGTATAATGTTTAACTAAATTTCTTTCTGGGTTCTCTTTTTCATTCTTCTACTGACTTCTCTGCGTCACACAACAGATCGCATTTCTCCTCTAAAGCAGAACAACGAAGGACGCGAAGTTAACATTAATTGGAAAAGCGACGAGACACATTTGCATTGCAGTATATTGTGTTTGAGTACCACGCAGTTCCAGGCTTTAAACTTCGCATTTGCGTTAACTTCTACTTCCAACAGAAGGATAGAGCAGAATAGCTAATATTTCGCTAGAAAGAGAGTAAAACCTCTCAGACAAAAGACCTCTTACAGCAACATCACTTTCTTCTTGCTTTACTTCTCTCTGCATTCCCTTCCCTTGCTCTTCATCGCCGGCGCTTGGTAAATGAAATTGTGAACAATTCTGCATAGCAAAGATGTGAAAAGCATTGTTACTAATGGCTGATCAAATCATAATGTTAGAAAATCTACCTGTATAATGACAAAAACAATATTACATAGCGATGAACAATTTTAAAGTTTAAAAATTCAGGAACCATAATTTCTATATTTTAGATTAATGCAATTTGACTATCCATATCATATATATGTATGTACTCACACACACACTGTGTGCGCGCGCGTGTGTGGTGCAGAGTCCATAAGTTTCAGGACTGACAATGTTAGTTAGGAGAATGAAATAACTATTTATTCAAATTAAGATACATAGTATTAACTTTGCTACTTGACCACAGGTACGTACCTTTCACAATACACAAAAGGTACTTTATTTAATAAATTAATAAATTTCATATCTCCATTGCTTAATGTAGTTAAATAATGATGATAACAATAATAACTTCAATATCAGCTTAAATTAAACATCCAGATCATAGAATCTCTTCTCCCTTGTCAGTAGAATAGCTGAACACTACATCGTCTATATATATATATATATATATATATATATATATATATATATATATATATATATAAACATTAATAATAAAAGTAGATAAAGATAAAACACTGAGAAAGAGTCACACTTGAAATTGCTATATTTCTAACTACTGCGAGTTCTTCAATGGCAAGAAGCTAGAAGAACTCGCAGTAGTTCGAAATATAGCAATTTCAAGTGTGACTCTTTTTCGGTGTTTTATCTTTATCTACTTTTATTATTAGTGTTAATTTGTTACATTGTTAATAGTGTTTTTTATTTTTATTTTACATTAATATTATATGTGTGTGTGTGTGTGTGTGTGTTTTAATTCAGTTTAGTCCCCGCAGCCCCTCACCCTAGTAGTCAGCCTTTACAGACCTGAACTGACTCAACTTGGACATTAATTTGCCGGCCTGCTGCTCATCCTTGCCTGCCAGCAAAGCCATTTTTCCTTACTCCTAACTAAATTCTCGGAGCAGCTAACAATAAGAGCACCAGTCCCGAGCCTCCCCGAGCGTTAGCGGAGAATGTCAAAGGTAGCGTAACTTTCACAAATATAGCGAGCGTAGGCCGTTAGGCCGTAGCGAGTCCCAGAAAACCACTAAATCTAACGGCCTGGATTTACCCGAGATTAGCGTTAAAATTATTGTGTCTGTATATATGCATTAATTTCAAATTACAACAAGGCAACGCGTAGTAAAAATTAAAAAACTCAATTTTGCAATATATTGCAGCCAGAAGATTATCAAGGATAACGCATATTACCTTTAACAAAAAATTAACATGTAATACAAACGGCCACTCAATGGTACATTGTGCGACAGACGAATTTCTCGCCTCAGATTTCCACGACTCTTTTCCTTGATGGCACTAATGATGCAGTAGCTCAACATAGAGGTTGTTTCAAGTCAGTGTTGTGTTTATTTGAAGACTATCATTATAATTCTATGCAGTTCCAAAAAACCATGATCTTTATGTATTGTGTGGCCTTTCTACAGACTCGATTTATACTATTGAAGGAGGATTATTATAGAGAACCATAGTTTATTTTATTAGCCTTTGATGATGAATTTCAACACCTCTTTCTTGTTATCACGCAAAGGTTCAAAAACTGGCATTTCACGTGCACTTGCATTTAGAATTTGGGATATCCATCTTGCACTTTGGTGTTTAATAATTGGAAAACTTCATCACAATATTCGCACAGTGATATTGAATGTTTACTTATTCTTCTTGTATTAAAAATATGGATAAGGTTCTGCTCTCATATGAACTCTCTTCAAAATCCATAGCAATGTCACTAAAATACGGTTCCTCAAGCATCAAACCTTCGGCACTATAATCTTGTAATAAGGCACAATCTTTCCTATCCTCCAGGTACTTATGTTCTTCAATAGTGGAGCTTTGTAATCTCTAGTCTATGATATTTATATTTTCCGAAATGGCAGAAAACTCTATTTTAACTTAAGACATTTGCTTTCCATGCAATTAGATAGATTAGTACTTTAATATATAATTATTTATACAAAAATTTTACAATAACCATTATCTTTCATTAAACAGATTGTACAAACCATCATTGTCGGATTTACTGCTTGCATAACGCTAAAATTAGCACACAACTGTCAAAATGCGATTTATTTCAAAAGCAGCAAATCCTTTCCAATATAACTTTTTATGCTCTCTAACCTACATCGTTTGGTAGTACACATACATTACTGAATAACTAAAGAAAGGTTTCACTTTGATGTTTATTAACTGCATCTCTTTATTTTTTACTCGTATTTACTTATTTACATTGTCATTTAGTACTTGTGATTAGTAATATGATTATTTAATCTGCTTATCAACTAGTGGGTTCAAATTCAATCTTTGTTTGGCATACCTGGGCATTTTTCTTATCCACAAAATATAAATATAATATAATATTAGGTGTCACGATATCTAGATCCATTCCGCTCCTTGAAAGACGTTGGCAGCTGGGAGTCTTTAATAGGACCTATATTTATACAGAATGAAGCTGTTAGTGAGATATATTTATCTTCGAATGAATTTATAAAAGATATTTATCTTTACAATGAAATCTCATAAACTAAGTTCTTGAATATTCTTATAAAATATTAAAGCAAATCACCTCCCCCATATTCAGCATTAAACCCTTTAATTTCAAATCCAATCCGAGTAACTACATTTTAAAAATACATTTGATCAGTTGAGATATTTACCTAAATTGATTTATGTAATAAATTATATTTATCTTTACAATGAAAATGTAATGTTTTAAATAAACCCATAAACAAAATTCTTCAATATTCTCTTAAAAAAATTAAAGCAAATCCACCTACCCCACATTCAACATTATACCCTTTCATTTCAAAGCTTTCCAATTTGAGTAACTACATATTCAAAATAAATTTAATCTACTTAGACATTGAGGGAAAAGTTACAAATTAATGTTGATTAAATATTAGGTATTGTTCCATCAACGTCAGCCTTCTTCACTTGAATTTGAAATTTCAAATTGCATCTTTACCTCTTGGTTTTTAAATATGATATACCTGTAATCTCATTTTTGTGTGGTTTTTTTCCCGTGCATGGAACTTGGGCTATTGTCATAGTTGTTTGAATTTGAACAGAATAATTATAGAAAAACTATTGAGCATCTTATATAATAGCGGTGTTTTTGGCAATAAACGTTTTCAAAATTATATATACTATACTAGAAAGAATACAGTGTAAGCGGATTAGTCAAAATAGATGGTATTACTGTAATATTAATAATTGCAATTTTCATTTAAGCTAATTTTTTTCTCCCACCCTACAAACGAATTATTTTTGTCCTCTCCAAATTCAGACAATAACAAAAGTCGAGGTTGCAGGCAACGAGATGTATTCTCTTTAAAATTTAAGTTAAGGCTGTTATTTAAAAATGTACAGCGGGGCTAGCGGGGAGTGAGGGATGAAACCTAAAATAATAAATTTTGGTTTTAAACTTCCCTCTCAATATGTAAATTATGTTTATATATTTAATGCATATTAAATAGATAATTATTCACGATAAGGCCTTTTGAAATGAACGTGCTCTATGTGCACGTATGGTTCTCATTTAGCTTCTTATAAGAGTTAAATAATGCATCTACAGTAGTATTTTCCATAACCTTGATTACAAGATGAAAAAATGTATTTTCGTTTTGGGTTGCCCTACGGTAATAAACGGAAGTATTAAAATGAAACTCGTGTTTACTATTATTTAGTATTTTCAGATTTTCACATATTTTCTGTGCGACATCTTCAGTACCTGTTATCAGTGGACAAAAGCAATGTCATATTTATGACTCTTCCCTGTCACATAGATCATAGCTGGTGGATGGTGAGAGAGCTATCATTTGTGCAGATTATAGTCTACTACACTTGTAAAGAAAGAAAGCGGATGCTTGTATTATTCAATTTTATTTTCAAGTCCACAAGATTTTCAGTTCATCGTTTGCAATAAGTTACTGTTCTATTTACTTTTGTTATAAGATATTAAAATGAAACATGCCAAAATATCGTAGAGCAATGGCTTGTGGCTCACAATATCCTAATGTTGCGCACTTGAATGGTATTTAAGGCCAAAATGTATTACTATGGGGCATTACAGGAGGTGGACATTGAAGATACATGAGAATTTCTGGCGAAAGGGAGCATTCTAGGCCTATATTTTAGGGTACCTCCCTGATAATTGGCATTTGATAATGGTGAAGGAAAAACCTGGAAAAATATTTCAGTTTGATTGATTTATTTACGGACGCTCTTTAACATCCCAGGTCATCAGCGTCCTATTCAACTCAGGGCGTGAAACGGCCGACAAATTTTGCTCAGAGGCCTCTCTTTCAGGCTTGAGGTTTTTTTTCGTGCCGTAAATGTACGACACGGGACCCACGGCTTTACTTCCCTTCCGAAGGAAGCCATGCTTAGGATTTTTACGCCCGAAAAAATCCATCGGTCCTGGCCGGGTTCGAGCCCGCGATCTTGGGTTTAGGAGGCAGTATGGTAACCACTACACCACCAGGACCGACAAAAAAAATATTTCAGTGAGAACGGTCCTCACGAGATACCAACGTGATGAAATTTCACGTTCACAAGAACATGCTCTAGCGACCTTGGATACCCGTGGAGGTTTTAATCGGTTATAGCGTCTAAGGCAAGGGGTTTTATTATAAACATATTTTCAAAATACCGCAACTTTCGAAATATGCATGGATCTGTAAAAATATTAACTAAAATAGTAAAACTTAACATTTTTAGAAGATGCCTCCTACCATAAGAATAGAATTAAACTTTACGATAACATAATTTGCTCAGCAGTTTCAAAATAGCTTCAAAATGTGTTTTTTTTTTTCCTAGTGGTGTTCAACGCCCTTTTTTACTACTGAGGCACCACAGGTGGTGGACGCTGATGATATACAAGATGAAATGATAAATTGTAAAGGATATTTTTAAGGAAGAAAACGGCCCAGGCCTAAGTTTAGGGTACCTCCCCGGTATTTGACATTTATAATTGCGGAAAATTGGAAAACACCTCAGTCAGGAAGAACGGTCATTGTGGAAATCGAACCCTAGAAATCCCGCCCACGAGTTCGCGCCTTAAAGACCTTGGACACCCGTGGCGGTTTTCGTATTCTAAGAAGAAACATAGGATATAGGGTTTGAACGCAGAGAGAAAATATCACTTAATTGGGCAAAGGAAGATATAGATATATATCTGTCTTATCTGATTTTGATATATATATGATCTGTCTTATCTGATTTTGAGATATATATATATATATATATATATATATATATGATCTGTCTTATCTGATTTTGAGATATATATATATATATATATCATAAGTTCTCAAAATAGATGGGTCTAAAGTTGATTAGACTGGATGCATGGGAGACTAGAATAACAAATGAGGATGGGCAGAGAATATGAGTTTTTTGTGCAGAGAGAGAAAACTAGCAGCACCTTTTAATGGACTGCCCAGGTACCAAATGATGGAGGTTGACTACGCTTGGAACTAAGTTTGCTATGTCGAATAGGGATAGGTTAGTATGTTGGGGTCTATTGGCACAGGAAGACAACAGGCCAAAAGTTTGGTTATTTTCTAAGCAAAGTGCGTGGAACTAGGTGCCTTGTTGGAGTAGATGGAGTCGTTGAGTCTGAATGTGTGTGTGCGCGTGCGTGCGCGTAAGTGAGTGGACAAATGAGTGCATTTTTAAGTGTATCTATTATCACTAAAAAATAATACAGGTATTGAAAATCTGTGTATCTCTGGAAAGAATTAGCTTATTGTTATAGGATGGTGTTATTTTTAGCTTTGGTCATATGTCCATAGCCAAGCTGAGCACGAAAATTTTGTTTGTCCCAGTTACTGAAATTGAATTAATGCTTTTTTCATGATTATTTTCCCAGTATGTTTTTTTAAGCTAGAATTCCAGAAATATGTTTACTGCAAATGCATTATGTAAATTTTTAATTTATTTTAAAAATATATTCAGGTAATTTCTTTCTATTCCAAATATGATTCAAGTGAGCTATTGTACAAACAATATTAATATTAATTATATTATTATAATAATTACTAATATTGCCTACAAAAATCAAATCAAAGTAAATTGAATTAAGAAATAAAACTATAGCAAGAAAGAAAATATGCACTTTTATCCAGTGTATATTTTCGTAATAATACTCTCCAAAGCTTAATCTGCAAAACACTCGCCCTTACAAAGCACACTCGGTTCTACCCATACTCAAATTCTATTTCATTTTTGCTGTTTTCTGTTCTAACTAGTTTAACAAACATTCTCATATTACCAGTATCGATAAAAACAAGGCAACAGCAGTAAACGGCTTGCTTCTACTAATGCCAATGTACATTTTACTAAACACGTGTAAGTATTGTTTAAGACCAAACATTGTGAGAGACATTTGAAAACAAAATGCATATTTTTAAATGATTGCAAGGTTTCTAATGTAAATTTGCCCTATTTTAAAATGTCTCTTTCGTAACTTAACAAAACTTGCAATTCAAAACCAATCAGCATATCCAAAGGACTCAGTTTTGAGGAATGAGTGCTTTGATTTGATAGGTAAACGTGATGAAAGGAAGTAAAAGTAGAAATTGTATAGAGGGCCTTAACATTTCTCTGATTTATGATTTATTTAATGTTGTTGTATGTACCAATAAAATACAATTACATATTCTGAAAAGTAAACAATTATCGCTCGCGAAAGTACTTACATTGGACAATATATATTGTTTCAATGTTTTAAACCAATCTAAAATGTCCACAACAGTAAACTTTTGGCGTTCAAAAGTTCAAAACAATCTCTGAAATTTCTCTTTTTGTACAGCAAAAACGTTTCATATGCACGGTTTTCTCGTTTATACATCATTATTGTAGCTTCAGTTACGAACTCTGTAAAGTAGTTCAAAGCAAGTTCGTTAAAAGAATTTTTTAGCATAATACATGCATTACATTAAAATTAAAAACTGTTAGGTCTTCTGCGAAAACACATTTTTTTTACAAAGACATTACTTTTGTTTATTTTCTAAGCGCCCGACTCAGCTTATTTTTTTTTCAAGCCAAAAATTGTACAATATTTTAATAAGGGCCTACAAAGAGATTTACTCTTGCAAACATTTAATGAACACAAGGCTTACCTATCATATTTTATCAATGGAGCGAGATGGCTCTGGTGGTAACATTTGGGACTCGCAATCAGGAGATGATGGGTTCAAAACATCTAAAGACTCTCCTGGTTTCCCTTGGTTGATTAGGCGAATGTTGGGGTGGATCTTTCTTTTTATACGAACTTTCCCTTTCACCATTTTATTTGTTTAGGTCTGTTACAGGTTCGAAAGTGGCAGATGAGGTGGGCTGGTGCTATGTGCGGTGAGATGGTGACTTGCGCTTTGGAAAAGTTTTTGTTCCGGAGTCTGGTGTGGAAGCGCTCCATCTGAAGGGCTCAAACCCCTTGGAGTGGGTGCTCACTTGCGTCGGTAGTTCCATCTACAAATATTTGTCTACATTTGTGCCTCGCCGTTCATGGATTCTAGCCGCTAGATGCGTCTCTCAGTTCATCCCTTCATTTCGAATGTGTCCCTATGGGGGTGTTGGCACAACAGCCACTGCTTGAGCAAGGGTGAGTACGGAAATGCTCTTTTATGTCCCAAACCTAATATGTATTTGTTCCGTACTTATTCAGTTACAGTGAAAACCTCTCTTCTACGTGAGGCACAAAATAAGTAAAACAATTTAAGCAATAAATAAAATGAAAGTAAAATTAACATATCTGTAGCACAACAATTACATATTAAATTAATATTTTTGCATGATTGATGCAGTCCAATCAAGTATTTGCATTATTTATAAGCTTTAAGATAAATTAGCTGTTATTTTAAATTAAATTATACTCATTTTCAAGTTGCATATGAAATACTAGCACTTGCAAGTTTAGATAATTGAAAATTTTAAACCGTTGTTAATATTATACAGTAACAAGCGAAAATTTATCATTCTTTTATTTTGCTTGTATACTGAAATTAATACAGTAAAATTATTTAAAAAAATGTTCTTTTTATAAAGATAGATTTATCCAAACGGAAAATTTTAGTGAAACATATTAAAAATATAATCATTTAAAAAGCATATATAATTTACGTAGCAGAGTAATCTACCTGGTCAACTATGGAACTACCTTTAGCTGATTTCTCCACTATTTTGGTCATTTGTAGCGAATCTGGAACAAGTAATGCACCGTGCACCACTTACAGTATGAATGTTTGTATACTGAATTTGTACATATTTGTAGCCAAAAATCCAAATTAGTAGTTTGTAGTTAGAGGTTATGTTCGTTAATGCGTAAGAACGGCTGGAGAGCCAAAGACACAGAAGATGCAATGTGTTTTTCATTGAGAGCAATACATCTTAATTATATGCGAGAATTATAACTAGACGAATAATGCAATAAATAAAGCACTCCTATATGAAATATTATCAGAATTCCAGAAGGGCCGGCTTTATCTAAAGAGTCCTTTAATGGTAAAATTATTTATTGAAAAAGAGAAGAATTCAATTGAACCCCATACACATTTGATCTTATTGTGGAGAGACTTTCAAACGATCTTTTAAAAAATAAATATATCAAAAAATAAGTATATCATGCAATAGAGTTCGTGAATGTCGGTCCTGGTGGTGTAGTGGTTACCATACTTGCCTCCTAAATCCAAGATCGCGGGTTCGAACCCGGCCAGGACCGATGGATTTTTTCGGGGCGTAAAAATCCTAAGTATGGCTTCCTTCGGAAGGGAAGTAAAGCCGTGGGTCCCGTGTCGTACATTTACGGCACGAAAAAGAACCTCAAGCCTGAAAGAGAGGCCTCTGAGCAAAATTTGTCGGCCATTTCACGCCCTGAGTTGAATGGGACGCTGATGACCTGAGATGTTAAAGAGCGTCCATAAATAAATCATTCAAAAAAAAAAAAAAAAGAGTTCGTGAATGTGAAGAACGAAGCACTTATTGAAAAAGCACTTGTGATTAATCAAGAATTAAGATATAATAGTACATTAAAATATGCAGAAGATTATCTTGTGTATATTTTAACGCCTATACTTATCAGGTTTTCAAGGTTTGCAAAAACAATTTACCAATGCGCTTTCAATTAAACGATATAATTTTAAATACCTACTTTATAAAAGGATATGACTAGGTAGAGCCAGAACGAACTAAGTACTACAAGTCTAGCTTCTTGCCATTGAAGAACTCGCAGTAGTTCGAAATATAGCAATTTCAAGTGTGACTCTTTCTCTGTGTTTTATCTTTATCTACTTTTATTATTAGTGTTAATTTGTTACATTGTTAATAGTGTTTCTTTATTTTTATTTTTCATTAATATATATATTAGTTCGAAATATAGCAATTTCAAGTGTGACTTTTTCTCAGTGTTTTAGTTCGAAATATAGCAATTTCAAGTGTGACTTTTTCTCAGTGTTTTGTCCTTACCTACTTTTATTATATATATATATGAGAAAATAATTTAGTATGCTTAGTGCAACACTTGTTTAACGGTAAGGCAGAATGTCAGGAAAGTGATGCTCTTGGGAGCTGGACAGAATTCCTCTGTCTAGACATCTCTCCAGCTCCCAGCAAGTACATTTCCCTAACTGTTTTTATGTATAGCTAGGAGAATATAATTTCTAAACAGAAATTAACAATTTAACAATTAATACAGTCTGCAGAACTACGACTTATCAGGCCAGTTAGACATTCAGAGATTTGGATGTAGGTACTGCTGGGAGCTGGAGAGTTGGCTAGTCAGAGGAATGTGTTGATAGCGTCCAATTGTTCACTGTTAATATTCTGCTTTTGTTAACGCAAAGAGATGAACCGACTCTTAAGTATATGAATAGATGATGATACACATGTACTGCGTAATGTTTTACTTGGCAGATAAAAATCTCTCCCCTCGTACGTAGCTAGCCTAATCTCCAGCTCCCGGCATTAAGGTGCCCTGCACCACAATAGAATTAATGAGAAAAATACGTTTTAGGGACTACAAATAAAAATGCCAACCAACTTCCTTCCAAAATAATACTAGAGTATTGGCTTATTTTAGGTCAACTAATAGCAAAATAGAATGATACTTTCTTTATAAGCAAGAACTGTCCAAAAGAACTAAATTATTCCACACCAAATCTATAGCTCTTTACAATGTGTCCCACATGATATGCCACATTAAGTAGTTCGTCTCGCATTTTTCTTTGCTTATAATGACAATCACCTTTCTAGCTTTACTCGATAATTGGTGGGAACATTGGGCGATGTTCATTCATCGTTGGTGGAGGGGTAACCTTATGATCCATCTCTGCCTTACTTCAGTTAGCATCGATGAGCAGGTCGAGGTTAGCCTTATGAAAAACATCTTTGGGCTCGTGGCTTGCGACATCGAAAAAGCTACGATTCCGTGCTTTGGATTGGTTTTCAATGCAGTGCATTAACTTTTTTTGGGGGGGGGGGTATTTATGGACGCTCTTTAACATCTCAGGACATCAGCGTCCCATTCAATTCAAGGCGTGAAACGGCCGACAAATTTTGCTGAGAGGCCTCTTTTTTCAGGCTTGAGGTTCTTTATCGTGCCGTAAATGTAAGACACGGGACTCTTTACTTCCCTTACGAAGGAAGCCATACTTAGGATTTTTACGCCCGAAAAAATCCATCCATCCTAGCTGGGATCGAACCCGCGTTCTTGGGTTTAGAAGGCAAGTATGGGAACCACTACACCACCAGGACCTACAGTGCATTAGTAAACGCCTCTTTGGTGCCCTTAACTTAAACTGCGATCAACTCCTTTATTAAAAGCTCAAGTGATCCTGGTATTTGTTTGCTTTTATAAGATTATTTTTCGAAGTTAGGAAATTTAAAGAATTTCTTTAAGTGTCCTTTGAAACCAGGTTTATGATTATGTCTTGCACTCAGGGTTTTCGTTTACATTTATTATTTATTGTAATATTAATTCTCTTCTAATATGTTGAATATTCACAATTCAGTGAGTAAACATTTAAGTATTCATTTGATTATTGTGGATATTACTGCTTCAATGTTACTACACTTGAAATAAAAATTAATCTCCTAAAGGAGTGCATATCTGAAATGGCTAATATCTTACTTAATTAATTCATTTTAGAGCATTGTATTAGAATGTTTATTTTCTTCTCCCGTGATATTTTGGAACGAAACCTTTCCACAACGAAATCTTGGGGGTTTGTAACACAAGTATGCTTCTTTAAAGTTGAAGACATTATACCTGCATGCCAATGTTGTGCCAATAGAAAGCTTATTTTTCACGTTGCATAACGTAACAGTGTAAAACAGTTACGAGCGATATATCAACGACTCTGTCTTTAAGTAAAACTTTTTTTAATGAAAATAAAATACCTTTTATAAAGTCATTTGACCCGCAAGGATTATAAATTTGAACTCAACAAATGCGCACTCCATATACAGAGGGTGTCAAAAAACGTATACACACTTCAAGCAAAGAAAAAACTCTGCTAACATAACAAAACTGAATTCCCACTAACAGAAAATGATGAACATTAATCATCTTAGACTTTTACATCATCGACGTGGACACACTTCTGAGTACGTTGAACTACTGATTGAGCAACATTTGCGAAAGTATCCTCAGCGATTGCAGCACATGTCGTTTCAATTTCTTCCCGAAGTACTGCCAGTTTAGCTGGTTTTCTTCGGTATACAACATCCTTAAGAGTTCCCCATAGGTAAGTCCAATGGAGTTGGATCCGGAGAAATTGTGCCTCATCGGACCAAACAACTTTCCCTATGAAGGCCTCATCCTCTTGCACCATGTTTCGAAACCACTCACAGTTCTGCATTCTCCGATCAGGGTCATCTTCATTTAATTCATGCAAAAGTCTTGGGATGAAAACTTTCAATTTGCTGTGTTAATAATGCGACGTACGCTGGTTCTGCTAATCCCAGTCTCACGTGCACATTGCTTTGTAGATTTCTACAGTCAGTGTTTAAAACCATAGGCTTGTTGCTGCAGATCTGTCCTTGTGAACATCGCATAATGTACCATGAGTCTCAAATTTGTCTCGAATGTGTGCAATTGTTACTCGTGTTGGCGGTTCTGTTCTGTGCACACGTCTCCATTGCCTATGAACTTCAACAACATTCTCGGTTTTTCCAATACCACTTCAAAATTGCTTTCCGCTGTTCAAACGATACTCTTGGCTCAATTTTGTTGTAGCAACGCTAGCAAAATGTAATGTCAGTCACATCTCTTTACAGAACATCATAAGATAATCTTGGCTTCATTTGTTCATTGTTGATTTGCCTGTCACGTAGCAACGCTATCACAATGTATGTGAGTCACATCTGTTTACAGAACATCCTACTACACATTACTGTTGTCTTTCGGTCCAACTTTGAAATATATTAAATAGATATCTACAGTTTAAGCGTGAATATATTTTTTGGAACCCTCAGTATTTACAGTGTTGGAATGCTGACTTCAGGTAATGATATATGTACATTTGTTAGCCTACCCGTGACACGAAACTCTAATATTTCTTTTATTGACAGATTAGAACCTCAGCAATGCTATGACTTTCTAGCTGACGGAAGATGAAGCTTCAGTCCAGTGTTCCCATTAAATATACTATATTGTTTAAAACATATATCGGTTTAAATATTTTCTTGGTTTTCAATAATTCCAG
The DNA here is from genome assembly GCA_030762175.1 of Metallyticus violacea. NCBI lineage: Eukaryota > Metazoa > Arthropoda > Insecta > Mantodea > Metallyticidae > Metallyticus > Metallyticus violacea. The sequence goes on along the minus strand of CM060832.1, from coordinate 94,763,351 downwards.
TGAAGGATGCCTCAGTCACCATTTTGCTGAACTATAGAAATTCTACTCTGATGGTTTACCTTTCTGATGTTAGAAGGCTAATGTTGATGGCCATTTGTTTTTTCCGCTAAGAGTCGTTAACGCAGAGTAAAGTACATTTTGTATTGCCGGCATTAGCGAAACGAAGCGAGGCCCTATCTTGTCTGGAGTGAGGGATCGAAAATCGAACCTGAAGTTCACTAGAGGTGGCCAGAGATTGGAGAGTTACAATGTAATAACATTAGCTAAATGAGAAGCTGCAAATGAGATACACGACTGTACTTATAGAAATGTGAGAGCTAAGGGGGAGTTTAAAGCTCTCTCTCCCTTTCTTTCTGCAGTCATTATCATAAACAGTACGTATCAGTCTTGTTCTGTTACATTTACTCGCAGTCAGAATCATTGCAGCTCTTTGGATTGTTACATAAGTAAAAGGTAGTTTTAATCGCTCATATTTACTTCATTTTTCACACAAGCTAAATAATCCATTTAACATGAGAATTCCTCTCCTCCAACAGTCTATAACACTCATAATTTTTTTCCGCGAAGCTGTATCTTCAAATGTTTACGCAGTTTGTTTAGGTTTTCACATGCTCTCCTTGAAACCATAAATCAGTTCTTTAAGTATTTCTTGTCTCTTTAAGGGCAAGGAAGTAAGTGACCATACTTACGCATGTAAGGAATAACTACCAATTATTTAATAATAATAATAAAATAATAATAATAATAATAATAATAATAATACTATTTTAAGCACACTGGTTTTTTTTGTACATTAATATGTGCACGTTCTAAAACAAATGTAAAACACAAAAGCATATGTGCTGGCAAGAGGAATGCAAAAAGTGTACTATTACAATAATTTCAATAATTTCAGTCGACGTATACTATAAACAAAGCTAATAAAGAATAGGACACATATTCCCTCGCATATATTAATAAAAATAATTCTCGAAAAAATAAGTATCCCCAATTAGTTTTGAGAGTACTCATCAAAGAATTTATTGATGACTATGAGAATATTAACATAGGAATCAGGAAATTCCTCTTTTACTTATAGAAACTTCCTAGATGCACTCTCAAACAAAAGAAATTCCAAATGCAATTTCAGCCGCATCTTTTATTTCCAAATCGACTGTGACATGAAGCAATTTCTTTCCTATTCAAGAGGCGTTATAACCTAAGCGGTTCGGCTATTTATTTGAACTAAAACGTGTAACTTAGAGGCAGGATGGCGACAGGTAGGGTGCTGGTATACTGATTACGTACTACCTCTGTCGGTGAAATTGGGAGATGACTACAGAGAACGCAGCAGTCGGTTCGACTGGTCTTGATCCTTTGAGGTAAATTTCACCTGGAAGGTAAATTACAATTGGCTTGCATAAAATAACACATACATGAAGATTTGCTTTCAGAATATTCCCAAATTGAGAGAATGATAAGATAAACATTAGTGTAATAACTAGTGATGAATGGAGAACGAGACTACAAATGGATATCAGTAAAGGTAGTAAAGAAGATCGGCACAGACACAAAAATAATAAAGAAATATAAGGTAATTGGAAACATTCTTGAAAAAGCAAAAAGTAGAATGACAGTTAACATAGATAAAATAAACATGGAATTAATAAAATATGCCAATTTAAAACGAAAAATATTTTAAAACTACTAAATGATACGTGGAACAGTGGGAGAAAATCCACTGGCAGGTGGCAAAACTAATTAATATAAAAAAAGGAAATAGAGTAGATTGCTCAAATTATAGAGGCACTTCCTTACTAAGTGCAGGTACAATATATATATATATATATATATATATATATATATATATATATATAGCAATAATTTGCAACCTATAGCTGGAGAGATCTTAGGAGAAGCATAGTATGTTTCAGAAAGCGTAGATCATATATGGATGGAATCTTTATTATTTAGCCACTAATAGAAAAGGGAAAATAATCTAATCTGCCAATATTTACCTCATGAAAAAGTACGCTATCCAGTAGATTTGCATATATTGTGCGAAATGTTTTAATAATATTACTACAATTTGACCAATGACATCAAATACTGTGATAATGCCTATATAATACTGGAAAATGTCTCTCGTTTTAAAATTAATCAAGACCTCAGACAAATTTTTGGTAAACATGCTATCTAAAAATATTAGTTTAAATGACGAGGTATTGTTGGTTGAATCCGAAAATGATGTACAAGAGAACATAACAAATTAAACACAGTGTTAGAAAGAAACACTTTATATAAAACCTCTGTTAACATAACCAAAGTGATGATTATGAAATGAAAATACTATATAAGATTCAAAATAGTAATAAAAGAACAAATAATAAAAAATGTGACCTCTCAATATTTAAATTTAATCAAGATCTAGACAATATTAAAAAATAAATTCAATAAATGGAAGCATTAAAAGATCCTTGAGAAATGCAATGAAGAAGATTTAAGTTAATATTACGCAATGCTGTATCAAAACCGATGCTACTCTATAGCAGTGAAACTTGGATACTCAGGCAAATAGATAAGAGAAGAGTAAAAAGTTCGGAAATGAGATTTATGAGAAGGTTGCTTGAATTAACCCTAAGAGATAAAGTGAAGGGTGCAGAGCCCAGAATGAAATTGAATACAAAACAAGTATCGTTGAAGAGATAGTACGATATAAAAAGAACTGACAAAATCGTGTCAAAAGGATGTGTTCTGACGGACTAAAACCCATTTCTTTATAATGCGGAAGGATTATATAAATAGTACGGCCGAGAACCAGATGAAAAACTGATTGAAAAACTGGAGATGCCTATGGTGCGGAACGAGATAAAGGCAGAAAAAGAGAAGACAAATATTACAAAATATACAAAGTATGTTAATTCTCAAAATAAATGTTGTAGCTTTGTCTCTTGTAATATAAGAAACGTTTACAACCAAAAGAAGTTAATGTGCGATGTTTATTAAATATCTTTATAAATAACACCTATACGTAAGCTCAGAGATAATGCGCTTCATAAATACGAATTGGTGAAGACATTTTAAACCAAATGACAATATGCGGATTAATAAAGGAAGCAATTCGGTAAAAAATGCTATATACTGTGCCATTATGCAACAATAATGGATAGAAGTATTCTTGAGAAATAGACAGTATTGTAGTAAACAGCATTATAGAGGTAACAAAGTAGACTACATTGTCGACGCATTATCGCGGTTGGAGCGTCACTAAGTCTAGATAAGATAAGGGCACATTAGAGAGTTACCGTGACGTTTTTAGTAAGAGATGCCCCCCTCCGCCTAGGACGCTTAGGTAACATATTATTTGTAAAACCTTAAGGGATTATTTCATTTAATAAATTATATTATATGTAAAAATGGAATGTTGTCGCAGAATACCTCCCCCCCACCAGAGACAGTGTAGGTTGGTGAGTGCAGATTTGCACATTTGTAGGGCCTGGGCTGCGACAATATAAAGAATACTTTTCTGTGTGATGTACAATCACAGGAAATTATATACAGTAGGCGAAATAACAAAAAAACAGTGTTCCATTATCTTTATGAATGGTTGAGATTGTAAATAGAACCAGATAAGCCCAAAGGTTACTAAAATTCTGAGACAGTGAATGAATTTTAATGGCAACTACTTTAACGGCGATTAGAAAATTACTATAGTATCCTCTACTTGCTTGTGTATCGTATTAAATAAAAAAAAGAAAGAGGAAAGATCTATCAGGAACACTTTCATCATCACTACTGTCCATATGAACAAAATGAAATCCTCACCATTACTCTGATCTTGGTATGAATGGCTCAAATACCCTGTAAGTATTTACTGGGTATTTTATGAGAAGGAAATGAGTCATGAGATATATAAAATATTTCTCTGTATACCAAAATGCAGGATTTGTTAAGTTTTTGGTAACACAAATGGGAATATAATCCTTCATTCAGGCTTGCTATGTAGGAAAACAATATTAATTTCTCGGTAAGAGGGGCACAAGGCCTCTATAAGCTGCCTCAGCTGTGGTCTACGCAAGAAGAAGTAGAATTAATGATCAGAAGATTCTACTACTGTGATAATAGCCAACAAAGCTGAGAGATTGTGTGGAAAGGGTAGTGGAAAGGACGAATAAAACAAAGTTCTGAAAGCTTCTGGGATTAACATTTCCAGTGACTTTACAAAGGGAAAAGCGGAGGTGCGTTTTCTGAGGTACCTTCACCAGAACATTTTCATTTGTATGATGAAAAAGGAGAGTTTGACCTTTTTCAACCGGCTGCCAAAATCACACTTTTTAATTCACAGCAAATTTCGTAGGTTTTTACACTAAAAAAGATATTAAACTCACTTCTCTTTCAGATATGTAGTTGTTCATAACTTTAGCGTTGAAAAGAATAGTTTAAAAATTTGAGCCTTTTGGGGGGCAGGGTGGGAAATTTCAACGCGGAACGCAGTGAAACTCAATAAATTGCTTGGTACGGTTATTACAAATACTATGAAAATAACAGACGTCTGAGAAGATCACAAAATTCGAGGTTACGTATTATGGAGGATATTTCTACAATCAACAGATGTTGAGAAATTTTATGATGGTGATGCAGCAGATATTAATGATACTTGAAATATAGTAAGTAATCCATGTATGAATTTATTATTTTTAATATGTTTAACGCCGGTTGTAACTACTGAGGCATTACAGGCGGTGGACACTGTGTGATACATGTGTTGAAGTGATAAACTGGGAAAGATTATATTTTAAAGGAAGGAAGCGTAAGTTTACAGGGTACCTCCTCGGAATTAGCCACTTATGAGCTCCTAAACCTAAGATCGCGGGTTCGAACCCGGCCAGGACCGATGGATTTTTCCGGGGCGTAAAAATTCTAAGTATGGCTTCCTTCGGAAGGGAAGTAAAGCCGTGGGTCCCGTGTCGTACATTTACGGCACGAAAAAGAACCTCAAGCCTGAAAGAGAGGCCTCTGAGCAAAATTTGTCGGCCATTTCACGCCCTGAGTTGAATGGGACGCTGATGACCTCAGCTGTTAAAGAGCGTCCATAAATAAATCAAACAAAAAAAAAAAAAAGAACCAACGAACCACTTATGAGGACTGAAAAAAACCTCGAAAAAATCTCAGTCAGGAAGGACGGCCCTGCTGGGAATTGTACAGGGCCACCCGTGGCGTTCTCTTTTATTTGTCTACGAATACACTGCGTAATTCTCGTCTATAGTTAATTGGGCAAAATGGAACAAAAAATCAAAAGACTGCGTTCGAATATACAAAAGTTTTATTTCAGAATTTCTCAAATTAAATTTAAATAAAAACACGTCAATTTACTTATTGAGGGAAAACTTTAAAATCAACGTGGCCTGAGTTTTAGGTTTCACTGTCTCACTGTACCATTACTTCTCTGAAATTTTAAATAACATCCCCATTTTGATACGCAAATTTAAGCAAATGAAATATTTTCATATGTTACTTTATTTAAATTTTGACAGAACATTATTATAAATACAACTGAAAATTTAATATAATAAGTATAACAAGTCGCTATTTCACTTATGTGACTTCATCTTAAAATCGACCAATGAAAGGAAAAAATTTTTGAGTTTTGATCAATCACAACCGGATAACGCTGTAAAATCATCAAAAAAGTTATAAAACACGTTTCATCACTCTATGTGCATTTGCCTTCTGGTCAGTGTAGTCAATTCTATATCTCCACTATATAATTCCTGAGCACGCATCACTGACCATTTTTGTGTTTTCAGTAACACTGCAATTTTAACTTTGTGTGTATTCACTCAAGCAATTGTTTTTGCGTATTCAGTCAAACAGTCTGAAATCATTTTATAAAGTATGTAACAATATCTGCCTAAGCAACAGTAAATATTAATAAGCAAATGTTTTCTCTGTTTTTTTTTTTCTCAATTGGTATTAGTAATCTTAACAGTAGCGATTGTAAAAGTCGATTTTCGTCTATTTCATTCTTATGGTTTTTGAATAGGTAGCTAGTCATAAGTATAACATTGTATACAATTGTAAAAAACCCGTGCGCGAATTTAAAATATATATTATTTTATTTTTATTCTATTCACGAAATAGAAACATGTATATTGACTCTTCTCTATTGGCATTACTGACAATCGACATTCCTCTATTGCTAGATGACTTGAAAAGGTTAAATATTCATAATATAATGTACAATTATTACAATATTTTAAGCCAAGTTTGCGGGAGATTAGTTTTCAATTATTAATAAATTCGTGAAATAGTCCTAATAAATATCGCCCGAGTGTCTGAGCTTTCCAGATAAATTCATGAACATAGTAAGTGATATTACTTGTGATAAAGTGTTTTCAAAATATTATATAGACTACAAGAAAGAACAGAATGTATGTGGATTAGTCAGGGGTTTGTAAATAAGCTGTATTACTGTAACATTAATACAGTTAAGCTTCTTTAACCCGAGAGATATGATTGAATAAAAATATTCCAATTAAACGAGGAAAGCAGGTTTTCATAGTATGTACATAATTCAAAGGAAATGACATATGCATTGAACATTAACTCTCAAAAGTTGCTAACTTACGCTTACTCTCTTGAAACTGCACATAGAATAAAGGAAAACTTTGGACTTCACATCTCAACAGTAACTGAGCCCCTTAGATTGTGTGTATATGATATTTTATCTTAGGTAGTACAATGGTTAGTGCATATACTGCAATTTTATTTCTAATATCATTTAACAATTTCAAAATTCAAAGAGTGCATTTTATTCCTATCAACCATCTGTTTTTTTATTATTAATCTCTACTTATTTTAGGCACACCGTTGTTTGTAGTAAAAGTTTACAGTAATGTACAGTGTACTTTCTGAGAAACAGGTAACAATTTTACATTTTGCAATAAACTGAGGAAGCACAAATGAAATTAAAAATTAAAGAAAATCCACCATTTCCATACCCATTGCATAGCATGGAGAAAAAGTCTGACTCAAACATATATGGAAAAAAAACATTATTTTAATATTACAGTAAAGTAAAATAAATTTACCAACTTGTGCTTTCAACACCTCAACCAGCAAACCCAAGTTAAAAGCTCAAATGACATCCCTACCTTTTGATAGCTCATTTTAAAGAGGTTACAAAATTTATCACATTATTTTCTATCATTCTCTAAACCTCGAATACCGTTATTTTTGTTTTATTGTTTACAGAATAAAAATGAGTCAGATATAGAATAAAAGTATAATTTATTTTGGGTAAAACAAATATTAACATAACAGTAGTGCAACAGATTTTGGGACCTCCTAACTAGTTCGTTTACATTATTTCTAGTAGGAATACAGCATATAAAACTATTGCATTAAATACTATAGTTGTATATTATTATTCTGTCCAAATTCAAACTATAACAATAGTCCAGGTCATGCAACAATAATTGTATTTAATTTAAAAAGGAAGTACCGAAAGTTCAGGAGTATCATTTGAAATGTCATAGATGTAGTGACTGGGGGGTAAGGAGGTGATATATAAAAACATAAACAACATTGGTTTTAAAATACTCTTTATTATATAAATGGATGTTTTGTTTAAATTAAAATTGTGTTAAATAGATAGTTATTCATAATGGGACGTTTTAAAAATTACAGGGACGGCAAGATTTTTATTAATGCTTTTTATATGCTCGTCTCATATATACGAAATATATTTTGTCTTCGTAAAACGGTAGGCCATGCGTTTATGTCCGTAAAGTAGTAGTTTCCTTATAAAACTGTGTTATGTAATAAAGATTAGTACTTCAGAATGGGTAAATTTGTACTTCGATATTTCATTAGACTTCAGACACAGATAAACACGAATCGTAAATACTAACAATAAAACAATTATGTTTTGAACTCAACAATAGGCAGATAAAAGAAATAAAAAATTCTTTTAAAAATAAACACTGGCAGCTTCCATTTTTTTTAAATTCGCTCAACTTATTATGTTGTTGTAGATTGTAGTATTTTTTTGAAAGATAATTAAAGTTATTTACATTAGTCGTATACAAAAACCAGACACGTTGACAGTTTTCTGGTGTTTTCCCCACACAAGTATGTGTGTATTAACTCCAGCGCTATAAACTTCTAGCAGTATATTCAGCACGTGTGATTTCACTGACAATAAAATCTGACCTCATTAGGTACAGAGGTAGTAAACACAATAATTACTTAAAAACAAATAGCCTCTATGTACTTTTCCTTCCTTCATCCTTCATCACACCGTGAACGAGTACATAAAAGACAGAATAAGCTGGTCATGCATATATTCATCTTGTGCATTAGGAAGTCAACAAGGCTATGCTAATGGGGTGACATTGATGACTAAAACATGAAGTGATATTTCAAAATCAGAATTTGAAAAACAAGTTCATTCAACGCTTAAGGATTCATATGTGATTAGTGACCTCTTCAGAGCAAGTAACTTACTCCATTGTAGCAATATAGTGGGTGTGGATGTCTAGTGTGTTATATACTATTTAATTTGCTACAAGAATTAGGCAATAATGCTCATTCCTTCTCCACAATGCGGAATATGTCCATTTTACATATTCATGAAAAGCCCAAGATCTTTAGATTACTACTAAAGTCTTTTACATTCAATAATTACAAGCAGTTTTCTATGGCGTTTAAAGTTCTAATTTTTTTTTCTCCATTTAGACAGATTTATTAAAAATCATACTATGTTTTCTTTTCTTGTACAATTCTAAATTAAATGGAGACAACTTATCTGTGATATTATATTTTACATTTTAACTCCCTCACTATCGTATTGCTCATGTTTTAGTTCCTAAAGTTACGGATGTTAACTTCTTAAGAATTTCATATTTGTATAGTTTTGTGTTTCTGTTCTACGTAGGCATAGAATGACTGAAGTGCACCAATGCAAATTATTGCGGCCCTTACCGCCACGGGTGGCCGAGGTCGTTAAGGCACGGACTCGTGAGCGGGAGGTCTGGGTTCGAATACCGCCAGGACCGTCCTCCCTGATTGAGGTTTTTTCCAGGTTTTCCTCAGTCCTCATAAATGGCAAATGCCGGGAAGGTACCCTAAACTTAGGCCTGGAACGATTCCTTCCTTAAAAATAAATCCTTTCCCAATATATCATTTCATCTCATGTATCTTGCCTGTGGTGCCTCTGTAGCAAAAACGGGCGTTAAACACCATTCATTCATTGCGGCCCTTCAACATCTCAGCGAGCAGGTTAAATCCACTACATTTTCAACCAAGAAATCGTGGTTTTAAATGGGCAAATATGTGTTGTGAATAACTAATTCAACCGAATAATATAAAAAAGTTAATTTATGAAAAAAGGAAATTTCAAACTAAAAGGTTGAAATGAAACACGTTTCAGTGATTTAAATGCTGTTATTAATTAATTTATTGGATGTTTTTCATGGTTAACTATTAATTTATTTTTAATTTATACTTTTTCTTTTAACTTTAACATAGAGGGTTATAAATATTTTTATTATGATGTATCATTGTTAAATCGGTAGATATGAAAATAAAGTGAATTCAATGCTTATTTTAAGGGATGATTTCAACTAAAAATTGAACAATTTTTTCTATAAGCTAGTGAAATGATGACTGTGACGGTGGCAAAGAAGTGGGAGAAGGAATTAACAGGCGTAAACCTCCCTCATTATTGACTGTTGGAATGTGGAAGATCTGGGGAGGACGGTATTAGCATATATGCCGTAAGGTCCATGCTACACTTACATTTGCGTACTTGTAAACCTGCCACAATAAAATTCTATTACTTGTAACATTGTTGCTCAATAATCGAAAAGAAAATGTGTACCCCATCCTCGATAGAGCCCGGAACTAGCTCTGTGCGACATTTTTCTACACCCTTGGCTCAAAAACGAGTCGGAAGGCCTGCGGTTCGTCTAGCCTGCCGTGAAGGAGTGGAGGTCTAAAGATGATGCCAATTTTGTTTTCCCTCTTCCGGTGCTGGCAGAGCCAAGTGCATTTAACTCAATGGAGACTACTACAGTTATACCAACCTTGACCCTGACAAAAGTATTTCATAATTAAGAAAAATAATTATCAGTCTTTTATTGACTAGCACTTATAATATTACTTTTGCAATTGACATAATTTGGGGGACAAAATGTTTTGGTTTGTCTTTCATGTGCTGCATTATATAAATGCGTTGCATTTCACATATTCCGATAATCATAATGGACGAACAAAAATAAATAGAATAAAGAATGTTTTTTTCTTTCTACTTTTTTGCAACTCCAATAATGGTTCTTTAAATTCTTCTGAAAATGTTTATGTAAATAACTTGAATGGTACAAGGAAAGAAGTGGACTGTCCACATTTTACAAACTTTTCGGTTGAAGCATTTCATACATTTTATTCTGTATGGACCCATTGTATAACTATTTAAGAGTTTTAGAAATTCCATATTAAGTAAATTTCTAAATTATATTTATACTTTAAAGTATAGAGACGTGTTTAGTATTGATTACTGGCTAGAATTAGTAATGCAATCATAAAAAAACACAGTGTAACTACACATTTTGTAAGAAATAAAGGGCTCATTGCAATAAATTATTTAATTGCTGCTGGAACTTAGCTTGAAAGTTAAACAACTTTGTGTAAATGTTTTAATAATATTATCACTCAAATTCATAAGGGGTAAATAAATTTAAACCACTTTTATTAAGCTACTAAATTGTACAAAATATTAAGAAAGTTAATATCTCTACGTCGACATTTATATTAATAGTAGAAAAAAAACCTTTCAAATCAGCTGATGAAAGAGCACTTTAAGTTAATTTGACATGCAATCTTTCCCTTATCTACGGAGATATAGCAAGTATTTGTACTCCTCAGAGTATATGGACAAGGTTCCTAGAAAGAAACTGTTGTTGGACAGTATTAGATGAATTAATTCTGTGAATTTTTTATACTTTTAAGAAAATGTGAGAAGTAACGGGGTAATTTTTTCCACGTGCAATTTTGGCAGGTCAAATTGGCCACGAGATTTTGTATTACTTATTGTTGTTACAGAAAGTGATTCTCAAACATCAATGTAACTATTCTGAAAGTGAAAAAATGTTGAATTATCAAAACCTTGTCTTGTTTAGGCTACAATTGAAACCAACGATTATATTCCAATTTCTGACTGTAGTTTATTATTTTTTTTTGAATTCACTGCATATGAATTACGTATCTGTGTTTTAGGTCCAATTATGTCTCACTTCAGAAGACTACATTCTAGGAGCGAACACTTAACAACAGATAAATACAGAGTAAACTATAACTTGCCAACACACGTCTTCTTAAGATGTAATAGTCAAAAATACAAATAATAATTAATTACACGATATTTATAAAATGGGTGAGATAAAAATACAAAAAGCCCTTTCTTAAGCTGGAAAAATTCAATGAACCCCTTCTTTTTCTCTGGGCTTACTCTCTTTAGTCATTTTCTCTGAAATGCATCCCTTCTTTAAAAATATGAATAGAGCCTCTTAAAGTACCACTAAACAGCAATTTTACAAAAAAAAAATAAATAAATAAATAAATAAAATAAAATAAAAATAATAATAAAAATAATAAAATAAATAATAAAAATAATAATAAATAACCCCTTCTTTCGAGTGCACTTCATTCGGGTTCCAATATTATCAACAAAGATTTTAAAAATATAGATGAACTAACTCTGGCTCAGAATTTATTTTTAGAGTAAGGTTGTGGAAACACACATACTATATGTAATTAATGCATTCTAAATTTATAGCTTAAGCAAATATAACATTAAGCGGGGTTGCCAAATGTTTTGTGATAAAAAAGGTTTATTTTCTCGAAAACTTTTAGAAAAAGGCATTTCGATATTTTAGTTCCCTTATTAAGCTCTATCACTAGAATTATTTATGGCATCGAGTTTCCTTCCACACTGTATAGCAGATTATTCAACTATTTTATTCTCTTTAAATGTAGCAATGTACGTTCTTTTCAGTTTTGTTGCCATTTAACTTGAGGAGTAAAAGTAATTAATAAATCCTTGTCTAAATCTGTGATTTATTCATCTGAATTTAACGCGTAAATTCTTAATGTTTTCGTTAATGCAGCTTAATGAGGATGTCATTAAATACGAGAAATGAACATTATTGATCAATGTTTGCCTTAATAAAAATATTATAACAATGGTATCAAGACTTGGTATTGTAAAAATAAAAATATAATATTGGATATAACTATTATGCAAAAAAGACAAGGAAATACCACGAAAAATAGACAGTTGATCTTACATGGCATTCTTTTTGTTCTTAGGCAAGTTTTTAATTTATCCTTTAGTCAAGTATATCTAATTTTCTAATCATTCCTAGACAGTTAATTGACTAATTTATAGAAAAAATTATATTATATTTTGATTCACTCCAATTATTTCGCCTGTCTATGAAGTACACCACACATGCTTGTTCACAAGACGAAAGCATACTTAATGTTCGACAGATTATCCTTGAAGTTGGTGTTATAATCGGAAAGATTTTTTCCGCATCACCAAGGCTTCAAAATTTTTTGATGTTCAAGTTTATCAACCAGCAAATTGTATTCTATCAGATAAAGAAATGTTGAAAAATTCATTTACCAAAATGTACAGAACTCACTGCTAGGGATAAAACAAATCATAAACATTTTTAAAATATCATAGGACATTGATAGGCTTTCCACTGCGCTGACGGCAAATTCCAGTCTTATGAAATTTTACAAGTGCGCTTGGATATAAATCCGTGACCTCGCCGCAAATTATCAAGGAAATACCAACTAAGTAAATTATTAAAAACTAGATTACACTTTGCGACCGACAGCTGAGATATTTCAAATGGTGCCTATGCATTTACCTGACGCTCTATGACAATCAGTCTCGCTCCAACAACATACTAGTACTCATTAAGTAGTTTTAACTTGTTTTCAATAAATATTTCCGTTTTGAACACCAGCCACAGTCTCATTGATTAAAACCGCATTACTACCTCCACAGGTATAATTTATCATGTAATAGAAATGAAGGTTCAAATAGAAGTAAAGCAGGGGAGAGAAGATGGCTATGATATAAGAAAAGAAGAAAATTAAGGACTAAATTTAAGGTTCTAAAAATGTATGATATGTAGTAATAAGATAAGATTTGATATGCGGTGATGGCACTGTACTATGCAATGATAAGATAAAAACAGTTAAGATGGTTAAATTGATGAAAACGATATCATAGATACTCAAAGTCTCTTAAAAGTTAAGATTTTCTAAAAGATTTTCCCCTTACTTTCTCCATGCAAGAATTCTCATTAACACCTGCTCTTTCAACCTTCGAAGAGAAAGAATGAAAATAGAAAATGTATAATTTTGCCCTAACTCAGAGAAATTATTTACTCTTTGTGTTCGAAATTTCGGAATTTCGTCTAATGTATATATATAAAAGGCTGTTCGGACAAAATCTGCTGTTCGCAAGCGGTAAATAGCAGTAATGTACATTTTTTATCGTTATAGAAAAATAAGTTGCACTTCAAATCAAATACATTCACAGTTATTATCACCCAAGCACTACCACTTCGATATACGTGCATGTATAAAAAGGATTGGTCCATAAGTTTCCGGCCTAACCATTTCTAGGTATGATAAAAACAAAAACTATATTTCACTTTTCAATATAGTTACCCTTTATTGCAATACATTTATCACATCTTTAAATTAACATTTCAACCCCCCCCCCCTAAAATAGAAGTCTTGTCTGCAAAATGGGCATAAAGAGCATCCATCACTTCTTCGTCAAGCTTAAAATTTCTTCTTTGAAGAACCTTATTGAGTTTTGAGAAGAGAAAATAGTCACTGGGAGCTAGATCTGGGCTCTACAGTGGTTGGTCCATCTCCTTGGAGACATATGTACTCACAGCTTCCTATGCAACAAGAGCTATGTGAACAGGCGCGTTGTCGTGCAGAAGGCGCACAGACAGGCGTTTCTGTCAAGACTATGTGTAACTGCTATAGCTCCCATTTGTTTTGCCATTTTATTTTTGTCATATTCACTTTCAGTTAAATAAAGCATTACAATAGTTCCCCTGAATGTGTAATCATGTGCATGTTGAAAAACGCGACCATTTGCATGTTTTTATCCAAGACGTTGCTGTATTTTTTCCATTATATTTTCAAGAATGATTTGAAACTATTGGTCATTTGTACCTGGCTGTACAATTCAAGTTCCTAATTAATTAAAAGCATTAATTGAATTAATAATATTCATTGTATTTTTTCTAATGGATACTGCGTTAGTTTTGTACACTTTACATTTTTCTACCTTTTGGAATAGAAACTTACATCCTTACTGGCACTAGGACAAGCAAGACCATCAGTAGTGTGCAGTCTGTTTCAACGTTTATTCATAAAGTACCATTAACTTTAAGAGAAAATGAATATATTACTAAAATTTTGGTATCCTATTGATAATGCTGCAAAGTTTCATTGAAATTGGTCTGGTTTCCTTGCTAGAAAACGTTTACAATTTCTTAAGCACAATTGCAGAAAAAAAAAACTTTATCTTGTGCTTTGTAACTTTAACTTATTTACCAATTGTTATTCTCCAATGAAAACGCACGAATATGTTCTCTTGACACGCATTGTATATACACTTTAAGTCAGGCAGTCAGCTTATTTGAGGTAAAAGCTACGGTAAGAGGTTTCTAACCCCTCTCTCGTCCACTGCTGCGGCATTCTGCTTATCAACTAATGGGTTTGATATGGTTTGGGACAAGCTGTCTTGAGTGAGTTCGTCCTACAGTTTACCGTCAAGACATAAACCACAATGCCGGCTACCATCAAACACAGTCATTAGAACATAAATAAGTTCCGTTATAATTACTTACTTTAATCCATAGTTCGGAAGAAATATGTGTCTTCATTTTTCTTATTTCTCTGATTTTGCTAAGGAGTTAAACTAGTATTTAATACTTAATAAAAAGTTCCTAGGACAAATAAATTATTCGGAAAATGTATATCACTTGCACTAAGCAATAATTAAAACTTAAGGAAAATATGCTAGACTATCAATCATTGCTGACCGTATAAATTGTCCGTATGCCCAGCATTTTCTACTTTAGAAACGTAAATATTTACAAACAAAGCTCACCATCTGGGAAAACTGATTTGCATGTTTATAAACCAAATATTCAAGAAGCTAATAATATTTTATACACACAAGGCAAAACGTTACTATCAACTTTAATTATGAAAATATTGTCTTTTTTATAACAACCCTCATCTACAACAGCTTCTCTTTTTCTGTGATAAAGTATATAAAAATATAATTCCGTAAGTTTGAGAATCAACACTTTTATATTTTTAGAGGAACAAAGTTTATTTTGAGCTCTCCACTGCATCTCTATTAGCCGTTTTATCAACATACGTTTAGTTAAAATAGCAGAACTTGTAGAGATATCTGGCATAAAACATATCCTGGATATCTTAAAATAGTTACTCGTCTCTATACGTTTAAGTAATAAAAGGAGTTTATATAATAGGCTTAAGAGCTGTACAAATACTAGCATGTACTTCATATAACCCTTAGAGGATGTTTTATTATAATTCTGGTAAGATCATGATGAATTCTATTTACTATCATTTTTGATACTTGGTGAGGGTTTACGAAGATGACATGTTGAAGCGAGAGAATAAAGGAAACATGTTGCCCAAATTTAACATAAGAATGCACGTTCTTCTCCGTTAGCTATCCTTATCTCCCACAACGAAAAAAAAAATGGCGGTTGTAACCACGTTCTTCTGCGTAATGTGTTAGATTTACAGGATGGCCCATGTAAACAGCTTCCTGCACCAAAAACAAAAGGGAGCGTTGTACCCGTTTTATCAGCCTGCAGAGTTAGTAAAGCTCTTTGAGCATCGGTGACCACAGCAATTGTAATTATGGCGCCTCCGCAACTAATTCCTTTGTACGCCACTTTTCCCTCGAATTCTGTTCAATGCAGGAAGAGCATTGCTGGGAAATCTGGCTGCAAAATGTTCAAAATTGTCTCAGTAGAACCAATACCATGCACACGGGTGATTGAGTTCGTTAAGGCGCAGAATCAATTCCGCCAGGACCGTTTTTCCCAACAAATTTCCACATTTTTCTCAGTCCTCATAAACGACAAATGTCCGAGAGATATCCTAAACTTAGGCTTGGAAAGCTTCCTTCCTTAAAAAATCTCCCAATTCATTATTTCATCTCATGTTCATTGTGTCCAACATTTGTGATTCCTCAGCAAAACCCAGCATAGGATAATTAATGGAAAGTTGAAGAGATAATTTAGAAAATATGCAGCTACAGAACATAATGGAGGGGAAATAGGCAAACTGATATAATCTAATGAGATGCAATATCAGTCGTGTATGATTTATTACTTGAAATGAAAGCAGGCTTTATTTAGTCTATCGAAATGCCGCGAAGTGGTACATTTTAAAACCAGAAAAAATTTGTGTTATGCATGAAATACCGTCCTGGCCACAGCGAGTAACCATAAGCGTGTATACAGCCAAGGTACTGGCGAGCCAGATAATGAAGGAATGCTATCGCAGAGGGGAAAGTAAAAGGAATAATATTGTGCAATCGTAGTTTATAGATAGTATCTATATCAAGGGCCTGTGTCATTACTAGAAAGACGTTTATGTACCGTGAAGGTATTAACAGCCATGCCATGTAAGAAGTATTCTTTATAATAGGAGTACTTGTTTATTAGTGTTAACTGCTTGTTTTTACTGAGTATTTTCCAAAATTTTATGAGAATGGTCATTCTAATCTTATGTATTTCATTAAGTTTAATTTTATTTTAATGGCTTCTGATATTTCTTATTTTCTTTCAAAAGCATTACAAGCATAAGTTGTTAATAACGTTAATGTTGTTCTCATTGCCTAATTTGTTTTACTATTATGTATAATGTGCAATTATCTTCACTGTTAAAGAAAAGTGGTACTTTAAGGAAATGTTAAATGTTATCGTAAACACATGAATAACTCACCCCACTTTAATGACGATATCGACTGTTTAACTATACATGTCCATCAACATTCAAAATAAGAGATATTTCTATGACTCTTCAATTATCATACTCAAAATGTTCCATTCCCATTACTGCTCTTGTAGAATTAGCTAGTTACTGAGATTTAAAAAAGTACATTATTTATTAAAATGAAGAAGTAAAAGATAAAAATAGAAACATTTACTAATATTTCTTATAATAGATACCCTTCAGTCTTTGCATAGTCTTTTTCAATAATCGTTTTAAGTCAAATTAATTCTTCTGCCTATTACGTACACTTCGACTTAAGCTATGTTGACTATAGCCCAAGAAAAAGATGTCGTAGCCTGTATTGCAGATTTAGTATCATCTTAATTAACGTCAACAGTAGTAGCAGTATTAATAATAATAATAATAATAATAATAATAATAATAATAATAATAAACTAAATGCATCGTCGCATGGATTATTATCCTATTGACTTTCAATGCTTAGTTAGGCTGTTTTAATGCTCTTAAATCTTCTTTTGATCATGCATAAAATTGCAAGACAATAAATGGAAATGTAACAAGTGCAAGATATGTTTAAACTTTTTATAAACATATATCTACATTAATAGTCAGGATAATAGGGATTTAAGGCAGTATTTTATGTTATTTTCCGATCCTTAATTACTTGGACCTTATAGGTAACACCATGTTATTATGTAGGCAATACAATATGTATATTTATAATTGTTTATAGTAAATATTTGAAGCAATTGTAGTATTTGTTGAGTTAATGCTGAAATTTGATTGTGATATTTTTTACCTGGCACATTTACATCAGTATATGGAATTGCAACTTGAGATGTACCAATCAAAATAAATGGCATATGGGGAGCAGAATAAGTTACACATTTTGAATTTAATAAATACCAAAAACAATGCTCAGTTACTACCAGTAACTCAAACACACATTTCTACCCTAATTGCTACAATTTCATCTGCATCAATAATACAGCCTTCAATTTTTTAGTAATTCTTCAATATGACAGTGACTGATTTTGTCTTTAACTTTAATGTGATTGCCAAAGCAAATGTTTGATCGGATGATCAGAAAATACTTTTTTTTTTCATGCTATTTGAAAGATGCTGCTCTAAGTAGGGATGGAAATTGTTTCATCGTTATGATTCTATTTTTGCCATAGACATGTACAATTTGACTCTGATTTGTAAGTATTTCAGTTTATGTCGGCTTTTCAATACGAAAATAACGGAGAACTTTTAGAAATAAAATTAAGAAAGAGTGCAATAAGAATCATAATTTATTTCTAATTATATACTTATATGATGTACCAGCATTAGAATACTATTGCAGTATTAATTAGTTCACAATAGGTACACAAGAAGATTAAAATTCAAACAAATAAAGCTATTATTTAATAGCACGTGATATTTATTATCTGGCACATCTACAACAGCATGTGGAATCAACCTGAGATGTACCCGTAAACATAATGAATTCTCAACAATCGTTATAAACCAAAGTATAATAAGACATAGATATTTTTTTAAATGCTATTTAAACAATCAACAATTTTCTCTTATCCACTTTTCAATTAGCAAATAAAGAAGATATAGTGTTTAAAGTATGTACATATCTATTACGTTTTGGAGCTATCTTTAGGTATGTTGTTTGAGGCTTGGCGGTGCTCGTTTTTTGATTATATAGACCATGCAGCACGAATCGAGATATATGTCCACGTCGGTTACAATGGTAACATGTAATTGTAAATTAATATTACACAGAATCAATACGTCCCTGATATCACACACCAAATATGGAGCGCATTAATTAATTAATCTACCTGGCGAAATTAATTACGTCTTATCCTATTTCTATTCGGCATCTGCAAACAAATGTCTTAGTTTTAAATAATTAATATGCATTACCTAACACCAAATATGCCTCACAAATAAATAATCATGCCCGGCAAAATTAATTACATCATATGTGTGCAGCCTCAAACATCAAATGTCAGAGCTAAATCTTTTTAAATTCGTTCCAAATTAACTAATAAGTTTCAAAGAAAATAATTTAAAACTACTTATCTTTATAAGCTATATTATACTGATCCTTTCATGATAACTGATTTACATATTTGAGCTTACAACAGGCATTTTGTATATAGACGGCTTTGCGGAATCTTTGGCACGACCGTTCAGGAACACGTCTCATGGTAAAAGAAGGAAGTAGAAGGTAGTCAGCCAAACGTTACAAAACAAATGCGCCATGCCTTACCATGCGCTACCGTCTCCCTCCAACCATACATTTCTTAATATCAAGTGTGACTAACCCTCCCAGAGCATATTGCAGTATTATATTTACAACATTGCCAACATTATAATACCAAATTACCCGAACCACAAAATCAATATCTAGGAAAGTGAAAGTTGGGAGAGATGGAACAGGTGAATTTAACTGAAATTTTAGATTTACGACTAAGATTGAAGTTACAAAATTCTAATCCTTGTTCCAGATTTTCAGTTTTACTAAGGAAATGGAATATTTAATGTAGGAATATTCACGTATAGGCCCACGCAAAACTATCCTGCAGTTGTAAGAAGCCATCAACAAAGATTTTCAGTAAACTGATAAGCGACTAATGTCAATGATTTAACATACCATACCATTTTGCACATTGTATTTTTGAGAGAAATATTCCCGAAGTACTAGAACATTTTTTTTAAAGGGTTTAACGCCCGTTTTTGCTACTGAGGCACCACAGGCGGTGAACACTGGTGATACATGAAATGATAAATTAGGAAAGGATATTTTTATTTTAGGAAGGAAACGTTCCGGGCCTACGTTTAGGGTACCTCCCCGGAATTTGCCATTTATGAGGTCTGAAGAAAACCTGTCAGGGAGGACGGTCCTGGCGGGATTCGAACCCCAGACCTCCCGCTAACGAGTTCGCGCCTTAACGACCTCGGCCAACCGTGGCGGTCGGAGTACTAGAACATGTTTTTGGTGTTCGTCAACATATGAAGGGATTCCGAGCCTATGAGAACATAAACAAAATTTTCCTTTAAAAGTGAATAGGTAAAAAGGATTCTTTTAGGTCCTTGATTTCTGCTTGTGAGGTCAGATAAATTTTTTTCTACGATATGCTTGTAGAGAATAAAGAGGACATTCTAACAAGAATTCTAGCTGTAACATTGTTAGAAGGATTACAGGCATGTTAGACTGGATAGCTTATTGCAACATTCTCACTTCTGCAAAGAAATTGGAGAACCCATTATGAACATCTGTAGCCAAAAAATTTTTCAAGATTTAAGCTCGATAATTATTATTATTATTATTATTATTATTATTATTATTATTATTATTAATAGTAGTAGTAAGAGTAGTAGTAGTAGTAGTAGTAGTAGTAGTAGTAAGAGTAGTAGTAGTAGTAGTAGTAGTAGTAGTAGTAAGAGTAGTAGTAGTAATAGTAGTAGTAGTAGTAGTAGTAGTAGTAAGAGTAGTAGTAGTAGTAGCAGTAGCAGTAGTAGTAGTAGTAGTAGTAGTAGTAGTAGTAGTAGTAGTAAGAGTAGTAGTAGTAGTAGTAGTAGTAAGAGTAGTAGTAAGAGTAGTAGTAGTAGTAGTAGTAGTAATAGTACTAGTACAAGTAAGAATATTAATATATTTCAGATTGATTATAATTATTATCATTTTAATAAATGATTAATGAATTGACCATTTAAAAATATTTCAGTTTTCTTCTTTCACTTTAATAGACATCCCGAAACGGCCTTGTTTCATACTTTTGATCGAGGGTTTTCGCACCGGTTCCATATCTCTAATCAATGTTCTTTCTCCATCATTGCTGAAAGTTTGTAACGAAAACACTCTGATGTTTGATTTGTGCTCGAAATGTCTGAAAACAAATTAGTATTAATCGAGTAGTCCATCAATTTAGTGGGTAACATTAAAATAGTTTCACTCAAATGTTACAAAATTTTTTAATTATAAAAATAATTTTGCTTAGAAATGAAACAGAATTGAAAATTTACTAAAAACATGTAACCTGTAACACTGTGGCAAAAAATCAACCATGCACCTATATTATCATGATGTAACACTGCAAAGAATAAATAAAAAAAGTATTTATCCGAAGTAACCAGCTAGTCTCGGCTAATCATACTTCCTCAAATAATTGATAACACATGTACAATATACTCGTAATTATGTTTTCCATCACAATTTGGTAGCATTGTAGTGGGTGGTTTTCGTCGGGTGGTCTGGTTCAGAAGTCAGCTGATGTTGCGTGGGTGTAACAAATAACCTACGCTTTAAAAGGTTATCTGCATTTTAGGGTACTGAATCTGATAGCTGAATGTTGACGGTGGACTGCCTGAATGGAAGTGTCCACTGCCTGAAGAAGATTGCCGACTGCCTGAACGTGAGTACTCCGAAACTAGGCAAATTGCCTCTTTTTATATCAAATATCGGCTTAAAGTTCGCGTGGACACTCCAAGTCTTATGAGGTCCACAGAAGTATGCCCGTGAATACAACAGCTCTTTAAGTGTTTAAAATACCGACCACTGATTGTTCGGTTCCCATAGAAAGTGCTAGAAAAGCGGGAAATTATAACATGCTGATGCTCGAAAGTGTGAATGCCTAGGTTGCTCACGCCACGCAAAAATCATTAGGGGTAGCTGCAGGTCTGGTTTTTTTCCTTTCACCTTTTACTCTCACATAACGTGGAATGCTTTTAATTGCTAGCTACTTGCATTCATATCCCAATTCATATACTAACATCTTATTTTAATCACTCTTAATATTTACGTAATGAAATAAGTATTACATGTTAATGCAGAAAACAAAATAATTATATTTTACACACACGCACGCACGCACACACGCACACACACACATATATATTAGCCAAAGAAGGAGAAAAATGATAATGATATTAGCGCTTTAAGCAAAAATATAGCTTTCATCTGTCTGTCTCTGAGTAAACTTTCAGAACTATAAGTCAGTAGCGCTATAATAAGTGTTAAGTTAAAAGCATCATCGAAATCCTCACGGTGAGACTAGGCTTATTGGGCAATGGCAAGGGAGACTTGGTTTTAACAGAACGTCTATGATTGTTCATACGTAGCGAAACAACAGTAGAAGTTAAACCAATATAAAATGCTTTACAAAGCTTACAAGATAACATATAAACGACGTTCTTGGAAGAACAAGTAGCAAATGAAGAAATGTTAAATTCTCTGGATAAATTAGGGCATAATGAATGACATAATATATATATATATATATATATATATATATATATATATATATATATATGAACACTATATTACAGTCGAGGGAGCAGGTGACAAATACTATTTCACATTTAATTAGCATTTATTTAACAAAAAATAAATGCAAAAAGTATTTAATCTGGGTAGCCAGTCAGCCTCGGTTGATCATAAAGTTCTCAAATAACTGATAATACATGCAAAGTGTACTCGTAATTGTGTTTTCTATTACCATTTGATTAGCCTTTATCTGTAACATCGGTAAATATTGCTGAAACTATATAACTTCAAGGATTTTCTTTGTTTCTTTCTTGGAAATAGTATAACGAAATGCACTGTATACACATCGGTCTGTTCTTTCTAAGTAACTGCAGCAAGCAAGACCAGATTTTCATAAAAAAAAATACAGGAAGTTTGCCTGCAGTAACGTTTTAGTTAAACCAAGCCAAATGGATATGTGCGCGCTTTATCACTTTGAACTGAGCTTTATACCCCGTTAAAACATTTTCCTCTGCCATTGCGCTTTCTTTTTAGTTTGTCTTATTTAAAATAAAAAATAAAACCAGCGTTTATTTTAAAAAAAATGAATGATATTTGCCTAAGCACACATTTTGTTTCACATTACTGCATCATGGATAATTGGCATGAATATCTATTCTCGCAGATTTGTTTCTTTCTTTTGTACTAAATTTTAATCCTCGCTTATTGGTTTCAATCATTAAATGTGCGTGAATCCATTCTTTCAACGCCAAAAGCAATTTGAGTATTTGTTCTCTAAAGAGGCGGACCTAGTTTTTTTGCAAATATTTGTTGAAGTCAAGGGGTGTTGAGCATAAACTTGAGGATTGTCGTCTATTCATAGACTCCTGCAAAACAAGTTTGTAGAGAGCGCTGCTACATAAAGAAGCTAATATACATACATCTTTAACCCATTCCTGCAACTTTTTTCAATAGTGTTTTACTACTGAGGCACCACAGGCGGTGGATACTAATGATACATGAAATGAAATGATTAATTGGGAAAGAATTTATTTTTTTAAGGAAGGAAACGTTCCAGGCATAAGTTTAGGGTACATCCCCGGCATTTGCCTGTTATGAGGTCCGAGGAAAACTTGGGAAAAAACCTCAGTCATGGAGGACGGTCCTGAGGGGATTCGAACCCCAAACCTCCCGCTCACGAGTCCGCGCCTTAACGACCTCGGCCACCTGTGGCGGTTTTTCCTGCAACTCGAGTTATAGCTTGGCTAAAGTAAAGTTTTCTGATTTTTGTGCATGTCGAATAGCAGATAAAAAAGTAATCATTATACAAAAAAGATTTGAAGATAGAAGTCACTTAATCCACGACAAAATATTCTTCACCAACCACTTGTTTCATTCTGAAAGAATCTTAATATTATTGCATCCGCTGTATATCAAACTAGGGTTGATTAAGAATTTGTGAAGACAATATATCCTGAAGACAGTACATTCTCTTCTTGAAAAATAAGTTCTCAAGAATCAATGAAGCTAAACTAAAAGCAGGAATATTTGTTGGCTCTCAAATAAGAGAAATGATGAAAGACACAATTTGAAAATTAGTTAAATATGCAAATAAACAGCTGCATGGTTGTCTTTCAAAAAAGTTGTCACAAACTTTCTAGGAAACTTCAGATCTGAGAACTACAGAGAACTTATCAGTGAGATGATTGGGAATTACAAAATTATGGTATATGATGTGTTTTTAAAAATAAACTTTTTGCATTCCCATATCGATATCTTACCTGAAAACCTAGGGGCTGGGAGCAACGAACCAGGGACATCGCGAAAAGGCGCTACCAAGGTAAATGGCGTCTAAATATTTTGACAGACTACTATTGGACAATGTTCCTCAAGTGAAGTATTGCCGAACATCAACTTCATATAAATTTTAGGTGAATAAATCTAATTTTAGTTAGGATATTATAATGTATAGATAGGAGAAATTTTTTCATGATATTACTCAAAAATCCTGGAAAAGTTCTGTAAAGAGATTTGAAATCAGCACAAAAAGTCACTTAGAATCACCCATTGTTTCCCTTTAACAAACAAAATTTTAATTTTGTTTAGCATATAATAATAATTACACTACAACACAGTAACAAAATCACAGTAAATCACATGTAGTAACAAAAACAATACTCATATAAACATATGTAAAACATGAAAGAGCAAATAAATGTACTAATAAATATGAATAGGGAAAAACTATAATAATATCAAGAGAAGAACAACAATAATAGTATACGCAGTAACAATGAAAACCCGTACACTATAAATCTATGTAAATAATGAAATAAGAGGAAATAAATGTACTAGTAAAGCTGGTAAAATTAAAAATACTAATGTTATTATGGACGTGATAGGAAAATTAATAATAATAGAATGATACAAATTATGGCAACCTGTAATGGAGCATAAGGCATCTAAGTTTAAGATAAGCTTCATTAAAGACATATAGATATTTAGTAGTTATGCATCACATTACATTTGCATTTAAATACTAATTTGTCTAACGATAATAACAATAATAATAAAATATAACAATGCATTGTTAAAACAATAAAGCAGGTTCTTTATGAAGAGTTTAGAAGAAGTTGCAACAAATTCTTAAAATTAAACATAACGCGCCAAGTATAGAAACATTACTAGCTCTTTTATATTATTAGTTCATGGGTGTAAAGATAAAATTATAGTTCACTTTATCTGAGGTGTATTTAATTAAATATAACAATTGTATAAATTATGTAGTGTGTAATCTATGCAGAATTTATTTCTGTACTGCTTGTTATTGTGGTTTTCACTTACCGATTATGTTATATTTTTAAAAATGGTTTTAAAAATATTTTCGCGTAATTTTAAGCAATACTAAAACAATGTTGTTTCTTTTTTCAGATTTAAATATTGATGCTGGCCTTAGGAATATATGGGCTAATAAATTATTTTATATCTGGAATTAGTATAATGTGGTATATCAATAAACTATAATAATATTTAGAAACTTGGCTTCATAATAATCTTACCAACATAGTGAACTTGATTTTTACTGGAGTAATTGAGCCTAGCCTATCTAACCAACAAATAAAAATAAAGAATTCTCTTCCAATTGAGAATTTTATTCTATTAGGAGGATTTGCCAATTTTACTAACTTATATAAGAAAATTGGTTCACGAATTTTTAGGCACTATTTTATAATTATGCTTCTTTAATTAACATTTCGAGATATTTTTCGAATACTTTTATTTTAAGTATAGAAAGAATAATTTCCCATATAAATCCCAGTCTCGGGAGGAGTTAAAACATCTCAGTAACTATAATATATATTTAAATTTTTTAAATATCCTCAAAAATTAACAAATTTTGGACCTCCAAGAAACAAAATGAGCCTAAATATAAATAATTATAAATTAGGCTTTTTTTTGCGACAAATACAGAGTAAACAACGCTAACAATAATTGTAAGAAGGCATGGGAAATAAACAGCAGAGATGTATGAGGTAATGGTTATGTCCTCGTTATTATATAGAAGCGAGGTTTAGGGATGAGATAAAATTACAATGTGATTTCTAAAAGCGAATTCTAGGAGGGAAGGGGTACATCGAACTATTGTATACTACGGGAGGTGGGATGCTGGGAAGATACAGTATACAGCAAAATAAATGTAAAGAGATACGGGATAAGAATAACTAAAGGACAACAAACAAACCTGAGGGCAATATATATTGGTTCCAATTAAACAACATACATTGTCCAAAATGATGGGCGGCCGTCGAACTTAAAATAAACTTATTTACATCATCATTGGCGGTTGTACAGCCACTTGGTTAAAACTATATTATTGAGTGTGGTGTTGCCAGCAACCTGACATTTTAACATTTAATAATTTGTATTTTTAAATTTGATGAGCTTGCTATAAGTCCTCCATAACGTCAAGGTATTATACACAGCGCTTAGCCCAAGTGGGTATGTAAACCCACAATACAAAATTAGGTAACCAGTTGTTCAGGCACATTATATTACAAAACATTTCTGAATTTTGGTTTCAGTAAAACGAGTTTTTCATAGGTATTAAAACTATCTAAATTTTTTGCACAATAAACATTTAAGGATATAATAAATAACATAAAATATTGTACATTAATGTCCAATTTTTTTGTTTTTGTTCATTGTCAACTTACTACGGACATACAGTTGGGTTACTGTTGAGACATCTGGCTCAGTGGATGCGACTTCTCTTATTTAATTTAATGTTCAGTAAGCCTATTGTTTTCTTTTGAGGAGAGTGAAAAGTTAGATTGCACTAGTGTGAGATTTTTAAAATCATACGCAAACAAAGTCACCATATACACACAACAAACATTAAATTAACAAGCTACCTCGTCCTAGACTGGCAATTTAAGCTTGATAATTACACAAGAAGGCTATCCCACGTGATAAAGTGTGACAGCTTATAAAATTACAGTAAAAATGCATCCCTTAAGTATATTAAGACTAAAGATCACCCCCACTGATCCCATAATTTTCTTCATTACAGAGTAGGTTCAAAATTGAAACAATACAGCTACACTAATTATCGTAGTCAAACTTTGCTGAAGAAATGTAGCCTTGAAATTAAAGTATATTAATATTGACACATATCTATTGCATTCATAGTGACTCCCTCAGCTTTGATTTTACCCGAAGAAAGAGATAGCTTGAATCCATTTAGCTCTTCTCGACATAGCTAAGCGAACAAGTACTCGTGCAAGTTGGAACTGTTCCAGGTGAACATTTCTAGTTGCCTTTCTCTCCCTTATCCCCCTATGTACATTATTTATAGCACAGGGTCATAATATCAGGGTACATACTTACACGAGGTGATGATCTACATGTTATTATTGCAGGAACATCAGTTGATGATGATGGCGACCGCTAATATACTGCATTCTGCTCACTAGCTGAGCCCCAAACAGGATAGGATGCATATATACAGCAGCTAAAAACACTGCACTTACATTATGCCAGTATATGATATTACAAAAGGGCTGGGGGGAAGAGAGGGTGGTCAACTACAACAAGAACTAGCGTTATGCGCTGCGCCATCCTTTTTCCGGTCGCTGTGTGCTACGGGTTATATGGCTCTTTTGGGATGCAAGCGTTAAATGTGTTATGCAGAACAAGAGGACCCAGATATGCGGGGATATGTAGCTATCTCTCTCGCCAAAGTCCCGTCCCTTACTTTACGTGAGGAGTGAATTATTCCACAGTGGATAATGAAGGTAATCATGTTAGAAAGGGGCAAAGGTTTCTGACGCCAGCACTCCCTCCCCCTACATTCGCCCCGATGGAATACGTTTCAAAACCATATGTTAGCAAAACCCGGCTCAGTCAAGTTAGCGAATTCACTCTGAAACTTGCTATTTACGTTATTCGGCAATACTCTGTTGGCTCACAGCCGCAAAACAAACAGTAAAGAGATTTTACATCTTAGAGATATCCCTTGCACGTGCACGGACCAAACAGAAATATTTAATTGATGGTACCCTGGACACAACGGCTCCAAAGAGTTCCGGATCTCCATAAACAAATATAGTTAGACCAAGTTTCGAGCATTTTTCAGCTGCTATTTTACCCAGTTTTTTTAAATGTTCTCTCTGGGATAGCGTACTTTAAAGATGGTTACATGAACTTGTATGCTCTATTAATCCTAACTGGAGAAGAGTGCAGCGGCGCGAAAAACATGCCGGCCTTCGATGCTGATGCTCTGAATGAACGGGCGGTTAGGGCCGGTTCTGGACAGTTAAGACTCCTGCTGCTAGATATAATTTGCAGCCCTAATCAATGCAGATCAGAGAGTGAGTACATTCATAGCATTTAACTCATTCCATGAAAAACAATTAGGGTATTTTATGACCAGATTATATAATAATACTATAGCATTTATCTAAAATTTATAAATCGCAGACTTAAACAGGTGTTAATCATTACGTTAGAGCATCTCTTTTTGCTTTCTTATATGCGAGTTCATCAATAACATATAATAAATCTAGTTTTTCACGCATCTGATTTCCCATAGCTAACAATTCTAAATCATAAAATCTTTCTTCAGTCATTGTTGTTTTTAAATATTTTTTATACGTTTGAATTTTGAAAAACTTGTTTCACCTTATTCTACACTGACTGGTAATGTGAGAAAAATTCTCAAAGCTATAAAAAAAAATTAGGAAATGATGACGTCAAGGTGTACGTTTTTTAATTAATCAGTTTTTGAAACACCATTGCCAATGCTCAAAGTTCTGAAAGTTATCAGCTTAATGAAGAGTTCAGCATCACCAAGATCTTTAAGATTTGCGCTTTCTTTGTTGATTTGAAGGGCAACATCTAAATGAGAAAAAATATTTTAAAATTTCATCCTCTGCCATTTCTCTGAATTGTCAAATAAATTTAAATATGTTATTACAACAATTTAAACTTTCAAATATTTCTTTAATTGAATATGGTGCACTATCAACCATGTTTAAATAATTGCATTATAAAAACTATGCTTTTTGATCCTTTATTTCTTAATTCATAATTAAAATAGTGAACTTTAGTTCTGCATCTTACAACTGGAAGTACGGGTACTACATTAATTTATTTATATGCTTCATTACACCTCGATTCACTGAGAAATTTAACAAATTCACTAAACTTTTTAAGAGAATCATTTATATTGAATTGAGAGGACTGCTACATTTTGTTTACTACATCAATTTTTTACAAATACCGTTCCATAAAAAAATTAAGCAAATGAATTTGAAACATGTAACCTGATCTAACAAACCATGAGTTGTATGCTTTGTTTTCCTGTTTCTGGAAGCATCAACTGTTACATCATACCGAGGGTATCAAAAATATGTATACATGCTTTCACGTAGCATATTGCATAAGCAACTGTAAAAGTATAAGATGATTAGTGCTCATCATTTTCTGTTTGTGTGAATTGAGTTTTGTTATATTAACCCAGTTTTTCATTTGCTTGAAGTGTGTATACATTTTTGACACACTCTGTACTCTTTTCAAGTATTAGTTTATTTGCATTCTTAGAGATAACACATCTTTTATACTATTCTTCTATGTTGTAGCACTCACCGACTTTAATGTTACGTTGCCATTTGTTTTTCAGTATATCCCACCTATACTGGAATGCAGAGAAAAATGTATACATTTCTTGGATAAATTAAAAAAAAATTAACGGTTTCTAATGATACTTTGGCAGCAAGTAGCAACTAGATTCAAAGTATGAGGGGAACAGGGCTCAAAAATACTGTAGGATTGATACTTTTATTTTTGGTTATGCTGGCTACTGTGCTTACCACGCATATTTGTCCCTTTATCATACCCTTGAATATCTAACTCATAATCTGGCAAGAGCTTTCCTTTGAGATATTTACATAAATCTTGCCCTGAAGTGTTTGAAACAGGATAAAATCAAAGAAATCATTCTGAAACTGCAACATCAGAAATTTCAATATTTACGATTCTTACCACAAATTATATTTGTTCAGTGTGACCGGCATTTGGTGTGCAGTCGATAGTTACAGAAAAATATTTTGCATTCTTTAAAAAATTCGTAATTTTTTCATTTAATATAATTTACCAAAAGAGATCATTTCCTTTTAAAAACATGGCCTAATTAATGAGACATAAGAGTTTTAGCAGTTTGAAAATGAGTTGGATAATTGGCATGCTGTGAAATAGTATGATAAAATTTCGTGAACATTTGTATAGCCTTTAAAAATTTTCATTCATTTTTGCATTTAATTGAAAGAGTTGTTTGGGTTTTCGTCGGGGTCTCTGAGGATGGCGGTCCGGTTCTCGATGCCAGTAGATGCTGCGTGGGCGTAGCAAGTAGCTTTCGCTTTCTCCGGGTACCCGTATCTCAGGGAATTGCCTGTGATATTATTGTAATATTGCCTTATATCTCAAGTTTCATTTCATAAACTTATTATATTATAGATAACTACAAAGAATTTTCCTGTCATAACTTTTGACAAGATTGACATATAAGTGCTGTCTTAATTAGTTTATCTTGAACCCTTGTGTTTATCAATTAATAAACAAAGGGATTCATATTTTAAACTATAAAATGACAAAGTAAAATAAATGTAAAATGGATGATTAAAATAAACGGCTAGTATGCCAAATAACGGGCATATAAGCGACCATTTTGCAAAACATGCTAAAAAGTTGGAGATTTGTTAAAATCAATCAAATGTCCACTGTATTAGAATAATGACAGAAATCATACAATATACAACAACGAAGCTGTTTGGCAATTGATAATAATTGCCAATCTGGCTTGAAAGAAAAAAGGAATTTACGGGAATGAAACAAAAAGGTGCTTTCTTGCTTGTCCTAACCAACAGAAAATGGAGTCTCAACGGGTCCCATGCAATACTTTTCAGGCATCCCTAAAGACACGTCCAGAAGAACATGCCAGCACCATTTAAGGCCTTTCATGCAAATTACGTCCCCTGTAGCAAGTTGGTCACATTGCTAACCTGGTCATATTCCCATTGGGAACCTTACGTTGAAAATAGCACATGTGGGAAAAGGGAGTTTATTACAACAGGGATAGGTAACGACATTTCTACCTGCTATATTATAGCTTCAGTTGTGTAGTGAAAGTCATTAGTGTCAACCGTTGTGTGTTATGTTCTGCTTTTTGATTTTGTGCCTGTAACGTAATATTTTCATGATATAAGTTGTTTCATTTGAAACTTTACCAACCATGTACATGTGATTAAAAACTTGCGCATGCTTAAATCTGCTACCAGAATACTCCATTACTTATGGCTTGGTGTTTATAGTCATACCAATATAAGATGGAAAATAATAGAACAGAAAAACTGAAGTAGACTTTTTATAAAAGAAACATTACACTTGTATCTGAAACGCATCTTCATGAAATAAAGATAATTATTGCTTAACTTGTGTACAAAAATTATAAAAAAGGAAAGTGGTGCAATGAGTAATACTTTAGAAGAGGTTTTATCGATCATGATCCAATAATAACCCTTCATGCGTTTGTGTCACCATTCTGTCAGGATAAATAATAGATAAAATGTGCTTCGCTGTTGTAACTTGCCCGTTTCTGCATAGAACCCCCAGTTTTTGCCAAATACAGGGTGGGATTGGATTGAGTTGTTTGGAGTGGAGTAAAATGCTTTGGTGCTCATGGCTGGTCGTTTGTGTCTACGGCTTCGGGAGAGAGAGAGGCAGTGGGAGACACTGGGCCCGCGAGCGATGGCTGCGTGGACATACACGGAATGAAATGAGGTGAAATGGAAGAGCGGAAAATTTTTGGAAGGGAAAGATCCATACCAATATTCACATGGGGAAAACAAGGAAAAACACAAGGTCAGAATGGCCAGCCTCAAGAGATTTGAATTAGGTCCCCGAGTTTTACTGCTTATCTAAATGTTACTACTTTTATTTGTCAATAAGTCAATTAGTAAACTATGCTTTTACTAATATGTTTGCATGTACAATGTGAAATTTGAATTTCTACTAGACGCTATATGACTGGCATTTTTCAAACTTGTCAATAATAGAAACGGCAATAGAAAACCTTGGCCATGCATTCTAAGAATTGTTTCATTAAATTTGGGTTTAAAGTAGTCTGCAAACCGATATGCAACAATTAATCACCAAAAAATTCAACTGACAACTGTCCGTCAAACGTTGATTTCAAATGCTTGACATGCAGGAGTTTATATCAATTATTTCATAAGAGACAGGGATTTCAGTCTCTTATTAAACATTTTAACGCACCAGAAAAATGTTATTATTATTATTATTATTATTATTATTATATATAAACGCACAAATTTAATATGTGAATAATTATTGTATTCTTATTCAAGCTAGCAGCACTGAATTAGCATTGTTTATTTCAGGAAGAAAGAATGCTTTACTTCAGTTATCTTTTATTCTCATTGTTAAATTTTAAATATACAATGGAACTGGAATGATACAAAGCCGAAGGGATCCATAAAGTTCGTATTCATAGATTTGAATTAAATATATTTAGTTATATGCACACAAAAAAAATTCAAATGGACAAAGAAGCCTTCGAACTAGCGAATGGTTAAATAAAAACGTTTTAATTAGGAATGTTACACATTATGTAGTACGGATATGTTCAATATGTTAATTTATTTAAATATATTGTTTGTATGTTAACTTTTCCATACGTTTGCAAAAGGAATTCAGTTGGTACTTACATATTGATTCTAAAATAATCATTCTAAACATATAGACTGCTGTAAACAAGCTTTTGTGAACGAGAGGTCTGGGATTCGATCCTCCCGGCAGGAACCTATCTCCCTGATTGTAATTTTTTACAGGTTATCCTCAGCCCTTATCAGGGAGGTATCCTTAACTAAGGTCTGGAATGCGTCCTTCCCAAATAACTTCCTTTCTCAACTTATCATTTCATATCATGTATCAGTGCGCGCTTCCTGTGATGCCTCAGATGTGAAAACACGTGAAGCATCATTAAAAAAAAAAACCAAAACTTCCAATTACCTAAGGACCGACGCGGCCAATTAGCTACCGCTCAAAGGCAGCCGCGCTACACGAGTCGGGGAGGGGTGGTGGTGTTTACCAAACTACTACATTGGTTTTGAGTTTCACGCCACTCAGTATCATTATGAGGGCAACTTTTTTAAGTTTTTACAAACAACCACTAGGTGGGGCTATTGAGATATCTCATTAGTATTTTATGAACAATTGATATTTGTTATTGTGAAAACAG
Source organism: Metallyticus violacea (assembly GCA_030762175.1). NCBI lineage: Eukaryota > Metazoa > Arthropoda > Insecta > Mantodea > Metallyticidae > Metallyticus > Metallyticus violacea. The sequence continues at coordinate 94,730,199 of CM060832.1, read as the reverse complement.
TTGCAGCTTTGACCGAGTAGTTTGTTTACACTGAGCGTTTAAACAAAGCAATTTTGCGAAAAAATTAAAATTACACGTCAAAGCTTTCGTTGGATAATTTTTTTTTTTGTAACGATTTTAGCAATGGCAATGCATAGAATTGCTTCGTTCAACTTTTGATATTGAAGCATCATCGGAAAACACTATTTACAATTGGTTTGCAGAATTTCATTTTGGTCATGCGTCCATCAGTGATGAATTTCGTGAAGGTCGATGAAAATTGGTTGTCATTCCAAAAACATCAATGCTCAGCGCAACATAATTGCAGAATGTTGGCATTTGACTCACAGTTAGATAGAGACATCCTTAAGCATATCGAAAAATGAAGTACATTCGATTTTGCATGAGCATTTAGCTGTGAAAAAGATCTGTTTCAGATGGATTCTGCATAATATGACTGACGCTCAAAAAGAGGAACTACAAAATCCTTATACAATATCGTAACAGGTAACGAAACTTGAATATATTCGTATGAACAAGAAATTAAGCAACAATCCACTGTTTGGGTGTTCCAAGATGAACCGAACCTTACAAGAGTTTTTCGTTTAGGAAACACTTCTAAGGAAATGCTCGTTTGTTACTTCGGTTGTACTGGACATGTCGTAACCATTCCTTTAGAAAATCACGACCAGTTAATGCTAAATGATATACAACAATTTGTTTGCCAGAAGTCATCGACGAAATCAGGAAAAACTACCGAAAAAGTCGATCATTCTTTATCATGACAATGCGAGCTCTCACATAGCACGTGAAACAATTCATTATTTGAAGGAGAAAAATATCGAATTAATGTCTCGTGTCCACATTTACCTGACATATCGCCTAATGATTTCCTTTTGTTCCCGAATGTTAAACAAAAAGTACGTGGACAGCGATTTTCATCACCTCAAGAGACCCTTGAAGCATTTAAAAAGCACGTTTTTGAGATACCAACTTCAAAGTAGGATTTTTTTTTTGAGTGCATGCAATCTTAAAGGCGAACATTTTGAAAAACAATAAAATATTTGGTTTCAAAAAATGTTTTTTATTCCCTAGTTTTTGTAAAAACTTTAAAGGTGTTCCTTTTAGAACAATGAATAAAGCAACAGGTGTGCAATCGTAGAGTAAAGTCTGCTAAAATGCTAAATGACAAATACTAGACCTACATAGTTATTTGTATTCGTATTTTGTACTGAGACCGCTTGTGTTGTTAGGATATTTTATGAAGAGAAATTACCAGGCTGTCGGGTTCCAAGTAGTGATGAGATTCACCAATCAGTGGTGTAACACATACTTTAGACGAACTTAAGGATAACATCCGTCAAGAGATCAATTTACTTCTCAAATAGAATTAAGAAAGGAATAGTGAATTTCATAAGCAGATGCCAGAAATGCGTGGAAAATAAAGAATGGCAGCTCCAACGACATCGTGAACACTTAGTTTTTAAGTGCATTAGAATTCATTAGTGTTTCTACCATCGACTCTTGTATTCTCTCGCACGCGAGCTCAGATTCCAACGAAATCCGGCTGACACTGAGCGATGGGCATCGACCTATGCAGTCCCCAATCGTCTCATCAGTCATCAGGCAATTGAATGATATGATAGTTCATTGGTTACCGTGGTAGTCTCTCTTTTACCTTATGGTGAACTCCTTGACTGGAGATATAATGCTACCCCTTTAATACATACATATATATGTATGTATTTATGCATGCACTATGCAGTAATTTCAGGAAATGTAAAGAACGTTTTTAGAATAGTCTAGTTGAAAGTTGCAGAATATTCGACGTTGATGTTACATTTGGTTTATTGTTTATTACAATTTAATTTGAATTTATATTGATAAATCCATTTATATTGATTTTTTAAGCAAAGAAACAAATTTTATAACACGAACTTAAAGCTTAACAGTGTTTCAGCGTGGTACAAAGGCGTTCATTAACTGCCGAGTGGAAGCTTTGTCTATTTGAAATATTGTTTCACGAGGATTTCGTTTTGGAAACAAAATATAGAGAAGATATTGTATATAAATCCTATTATTACTCTTTTATTTTAAATCGTTCAGCTAGTTTGTGTATGCTTTCGAGAATCATACATTATCGAAATATATACGTTGAGAAAAAATTATCTGGACAAACTTCAGGAGAGATTCCTGACAGGAAAATGAACAAAAAAGCTCATATAAACTTATGAGCATATGTCCAGAAATGCAAATTTTCTAAAGTAGATGGCACTTATGAAGGCATCATCCTATCATAACAACACTCAGAGCGTTACAAAACATATTCAAAGTGGCCTCCATGGGATGCAATGCAAGTGTCCACACGTCGCATCATGGACTATCTCACTTTTTCGAATGTTCCAACTGTACCCGATTAGCGTTACAGGCTACACGGACAAGCTGTTCAAAGGTGTGCACATGAGGAACTGGCTTAGCGTACACAATACTTTTCAGATGTCCCCACAAGTAAAAATCAAGGAAGTTTAAGTCTGGGATCGAGCGGGCCATACATCAGGGCCTCCTCGTCAAATGCATCTTCTAGGGAAGATGATATTCAACTGTTGACAAACAATAATGCGGAAGTGTGCTGGCGCTCCATCATGCATCAGCCACATTACCCGTCATATGGCCGGAGGCACATTCTCAAGCAAAAGAAGCAGAGTGTTCTACAGGAATTCCAGATAAGTTTGTAAGTTAACGCTTTGTGGAAGAACAAATGGTCCAAGTAGGTGGTTGCCAAGAATTCCTGCCCAAACATTGATACTGAACCGTTGCTGATGAGTTTATTCAACCTTTCCCGAAGATTTTCTGTAGTTCCACAAATGACGATTGTGCAGGTTGATGATGCCACCTCTACCAAAAGTCGCTTCATTGATGAGTACGGACGATATAAAGCCCATCTTTTGTAACACTTTCAGTGCTATGATCGAATGATGCTGTTCACCGTGACACCTGCTTTAGAAAACATGCACATTTTTGTTCCTTTTCCTGCCAGGAATCATCTCCTGAAATTTGTACATAGAGTTTCTGCTCACCTTATATAACACTAGCCTTATATTTATGTCAGAAGTGATGCGCAGAATTATCGTAGGATTTTTGGGACACGAAAAGTGTTTTTATTTTACAACATTAATAAGAGCACAATATTAAACTAATATAACTGTATTTTATATATTGCATCATCGCCTTCTTATTATCCATAGCTTCCCATAATCTTTAAACCCTGTTTAGCTCTTTTTGTAACAAAAGCTAAACCACTGCATCAAAATAATCATGGTCCATATATAGTTATCGTACAGTTATATTGGTCAGTTATCTTATAGTATCAATAAACCAGATCAATTAAAATAAAATAATAAATATAAAATGTATTACAAATTGCACTTATTGTTTTAGTAGATTTAATTTCAGAAGAAAGGCTCCACAAATCGCCATGTCTTCTAAAGTCCTTGGAAAACGATTAAATATCGAGTCGGTAACACAAATGAACCACAATTATTGAAGTGATTGTGTGGTTATCTCATAAAATATGGGTTTGTATTTTATGTTGCAATACAGTTTCATAGCTTGTGTTTATGATTAATCTTGTTCATGCTTATTGTTACATATGGAATAGTATTGTAATTCTTCAGGACGTTATTGTATCCACCGAACGGTAAATAAAGCTCATAAACGATCAGAGCACATAAAACTGGACGCAATTTTTCGCTTCATCGATGCAAAAAACCTATTAAAGCAGTTATTTCCGCAACGATAATTATTTAGGAAGCTAAAAGCAGAATAAAACGGTAATTAAAACTTCACTTTGCAAAACAAATTACATTCGTGTCTGTTTCTGCAACTTCTGATGTGTAATACACAATAAAACGATTCTAGAAAATAGAATCTTACTATTAACAGTATTTTTGAAACAGTGCGTTAATAGTTCATGTTTTTGTAGTTCAACTCAAATCCCTTTGCGAAGCGTGCCAGACTAGAAATTTCATTCGCTTGACTAGCGTTTTATCAACAATTTTAAAAACTGCGCTGCTGTGGCAGTCACTCCATAATTTGCTGTATTAGCACTCTTCCAGCGAGCTGGGTGCGAACTGGAGCGGAAGTGCCACCCCGGTGGGCTTAATTAGTAAGGTGGGGAGGAAAAACACAAGCATATCCCTCGGGAAATGGGACATTTGCAGCCACATATAAAAACCCTTTAAAGCGGATTAGAGGCTTCACTTCCTCGACTGACTGAACACGTTTAACAGTCTGGATAGCTTTAAATAAGGAACAAGACCACGAATCACAATATTTCCCTTAGGAAAAGTAACTATAAAATATAATTTTAATACCCCACGATTCTACTCCTTTTTAACTGATTTGTCGGTGGATTTTTTCCTCCTTTAGAGACATCATGTTAGAAAGTAAAGTGCATTACAAATATTATAAAACTTTAGGAGAATTGACAAAACTTCTGAAGCAAAACGAAAAACTACTACGTAACACCTAGAAAAAAGAAGTCTTTATTATTAATATTTAGAAAATACCGGGTTTTCGTTTCAAATTTTCCATGTTTGATTAATTACCCATTTAAAACACATTTGCAGGTAACTGAAAAAAAAGCCAATTTAAACATTGAAGGGAATATTTAAAACGAATATTGATTAATTTTTAGTTTGCACTTCCACCACTAGCCAAACCAAATTTACAATTTCAAATGATACCCATTTCAAAGTAGAGTTAACTATGGAAGATAATGAAGCCTAAAATTTAATCAACATTAATTTAAAAGTTTCCCTCCAATATATAAAGTTACATGATTTTATTTAAATTAATTTTATGTTAAACAGTTATTCAGATTAGAAGGTATTGAAACTAATTACAACGAAATTCATTTTAATATTAACGATGTTCTATCTTGTAAATAGACCTACAAAGATATGAGTAAAGACTTTGACCAAAATGTTGCAAAATAATTTTAAACAACAAAAGAAAAATTAATAATGTTGAAGAATATTCAAAATTATAAACAGCAGCACTTCTCAAAGGGTTAATAGAGCAATCGAATATTTGGACTTTAACCAATCCATTTTTCCAGATTAGACTATTGTTCTAATGACATAAAAAGAAGAAATTGAAAGTGGAAGCATTAAAATACTTTGTCTATTCCAAAGGTTTCCCAAATAACTAAATGCTAGT
>CM060832.1:94630000-94720000 GCA_030762175.1 Metallyticus violacea | reverse complement strand
TGGAGCTTTCAAATCAAATATTATAGTCTTTATCTTATGTAATAACATGTTTCTTAAATTACCATAGCTAAATAGCTATTACTATTTAATGTTTGCGACTTATATTGAGCATTACACTCTTTCTCGTCGGTCCTGGTGGTGTAGTGGTAACCATACTTGCCTTCTAAACCGAAGGTCGCGGGTCCAAACACGGCCAGGATCGATGGATTTTTTCGGTCGTAAAGTTCGTATGGGCTTCCTTCGGAAGGGAAATAAAGCCGTGGATCCCGTGTCGTACATTTACGGCACGAAAAAGAACCTCAAGCCTGAAAGAAGAGACCTCTAATTTGTCGGCCGTTTCACGCCCTGAATGAGTGGGACGCTGATGACCTGAGATGTTAAACAGCGTCCATAAATAAACAAATTAAAAAATTAGCCTTTGCGTAGTTTTTAATAATTCAAATGATTATTTCTTAACTTTTCATCTGATATGTAGGAATTCCCTTGTTCAAACTCATTGTTAAAATTACCACAAAATTTCAGCAATAGAACTTGACTACCGTATTTACCCAATTATAGTGTTATAACCATATGAAAAGAAAGTTGATTTCCAAATGAAAATAAACTGACTAAAATAATATTGTAAACAACTGCTATTAATGAGTGTTTAGGATCTTAAGTCGGAACTTTTCCGTTTCAAGTACTAACCAATGCATTACATTTCACTGCATATGAATTTATATGTCCACGTTCACTTTCATTTCTCCTTGGGAGTGAAGACACCGATTCCAACACTTCTGCCTCATATATTAATTACTACGTTTACGACTCTTCTTGAATCGTCTCAATTGTGCCAAACGTTTACCAGCTCAATTTAACTCTCATTTTGCGGAAGAGAAAGTTTGCACGGGGCTAAGAAGTAACATTTTTTTATTGATTTTTTACGGACGCTCTTTAGCATCTCAGGTCATCGGCATCCCATTCAATTCCGGGCATGAAATGGCCGGCAAATTTTGCTCAAAGGCTTCTTCTTTCAGGCTTGAGGTTCTTTTTCGTTCCGTAAATGTACGACACGGGACCCACGGCTTTACTTCCGTTCCGAAGGAAGCCATACTTAGGAGTTTTAAGAAAAAAATCCATAGGTCTTGGCCAGGATCGAACCCGCGATCTTGGGTTTAGAAGGCAGGTATGGCTACCACTACACCACCAGGATCGGCAAGGGGTAAGATGGGAGGAATAATCGCCATGTAGCTTTTCACCAAAACCTTCTACATGATGAAGACCTACACCTTGACCTGATGGATGACAGCATGGCTGGTGCAACACCTCTTGGATGTTTTCTTCTAAAGGCCTCCCCCAGTCATCTTTTGATCTTGCAGATATTCAAGATGATACGCTCACGATGTTCCAGAACTTGTTATATTTTCTCCTCGTTCTGAACGATCATCATCAACCTATGTTAGAATGGTCTTAAATCGTTTGTACTACTGACAAGTTTGTACTTGGCTTAAACTGAGGTTTTCTTAACTTCATGAAGTTACGGCTTTCCAAAATGTAAATAAAAATATTGAGCCTATAGGATCTCATTGCTTAGGTCAAAATATTAACGATTGTCCAAAATATAGCAACATTTTAAATCAATTTTAAAACAACATAAATATTGATATTTAAAATTGTACCATACATCTTGGGAAATAACGTGTGTATTATTTGTATTATTGTTTTACGTAAATTTACTGCATAGGTATTATAATTATGAAAATTATTCCAACTCAAAGAATTTGGTAATCAGCAAACTTTTTATATGATTATAACACTATAATGGGGTAAATATGGTAGTCATGTTCTATTACTTTTGAAATTTTGTATTACTTTTTAACAATGAGTTTGAACAGGAATTCCTAGATATCAGATGAACAGTTAAGAAATAATTATGTGAATCATTAAAAGTCACTGTCCAATTTCGCACATTTTCTTTAATACCCACCACGCTTTTTATTTCACCTTTATTTCGTATTTCACAGCTGGCTGTCAATCTTGCCTGCTACATTTCATTTCCTTGAGTCTTTCTTCCTTCCTGAATGTGTCAAGCTGTCAAATGTTCCAGCAACTGCAGCTATATGTTTATTTGCATATCAGTTTCACTTCTTAAACGGGTGTTCTAAAATTTCTCGGCCTGATTTGGAGATGTCAAGGAGATGGCCAAATTACTGCGATTGTTAAGTATCATCCTTTAGTTGGTGCGCTGTAAAGTTTCAGACGCCAAAGTGTAGTCACTTGTTTGTGACGATTCTATAAACAAACTAATGTTAACCTTTTCTGTAAAATAGATAAAAAGTGAAATAAAAGATGTAATAAAAGGGCTTTGTTTTCAAGGGTTTAACCTCCCCAAAAATATAAAAGGAGTTAGATTGTTCATTAAAAATATTCTTCCCTTTCGTTTTCGACGATTAAAAAAGGTGGACTACTGAATTTAAGCATGGTGGTACATTCACTCAAGATGATGAGCGCTTGGGACGTCATAAAACAGCTAAGACCGTCGAGATTTAGCCAAAAATATTCCCGATTGAAATTACGCTAGTTGGCTGACATTGCAAAGATCTCAATAGGTCGTGTCCACAACATTTTACACAAAGATTTTGGATGGGGCAATCTAATATTTTTTTTTAAAGTTCTCAGATATAATTACAATTTCGTGAAAACTTTTCGAGTTGAATACCTAGAGATTGAATTAAGAGCGGAATGGATATATAATTAAAACGATCATAACGGCATGTTTAAGAGTCTAGGACAGAATGAGAACCTAAGAAAGGTATGTTACCTGAAAGAAGGAGTATATATTTCTAAATAAAATCGGCACAAACAGTGGACATAAATAAAAAACTCCCATAACAGATTGTTCAATTATAAACTTAGAGCAAGATGGCTATAAAAATATTCCAAAAAATCTTCTGAAAGATACGAGTAAATAGCAGGCATATTTAATAATTACTATTGTATATTAAAATGTAGTTTAACTAAAAAGCTAAAAACGAAAATGAGAATTGCGAATATGTGACACAAGCTCAAATAATTTATATAGTGAACAAAAAATCATAAAATCATGATGTTAGCTCATATCTTGCATAATATACCTTGTAAATGATGTGTCGTTAAACTGCCCGCAAACCGTGGACTTTTAAAACAAAAAAGATTTAAATAATGGGAAGTTTACATTATTCTGCCAGTATAAATTATTATCATAAATTATAAAGTAAAAGTGATAGTCTGAACACACGCAGTTGCTCTTATATTTGGCACAACATTGCTTGAAGAACCGAGGTCGGCCGCGGCGTCCGCTCAATCTCCTGCCTGTGTCCCTCCACTTCGTTAACAGAGTATTTCGCCAGTCGCCATCATGCGGCTTCCGAAATCGAAAAGACCTTATCTCTCTATTACATAGCTTCGGAATTGTCTTGTCGAGATAGATGGACCCCATTCCATATCTACGTAACCTTAAAAAGTTTCGAACTCGAGACTTCCCAGCAACGCTAACAATATTACAAGGCGGTTTTTAACTACCTTGGCTGATTGAGCTTATAATTTTTTAAAAATAAATAAAGTAATGAATTCAAAAAATGAACGCACGTTTGCCGCGTCCCTCCCCCAAAAGAAAAAAAAATCAAGCATCATTTACTTTACAGGACATGGGGTTTTCCCACTGATTTCAGTGTCATTTGACCTCCTAAGAGTTTAGATCAGATATAAGTAGGAAATATATCGTAATAATAATTTAATAATAATAATAATAATAATAATAATAATAATAATGCTCTAAAGAGGCATAATATGGTCTAAATTGAATGAAAATTGGAAGTGGAAATTTCATTTTTTGTGCGTCATAGGGCAGGTTTGTTTATGAGATCTTACATACTTTGTGCCTCTTTCCAAAGTGTAGCTTTTCAAAACGTAATTTATATTGGTCTGAAGCTTGAAGATTGTTTAAGATGTACCATATTTGCACGAACTTACATGTTGCAATATGCGAACTGTTTTCCCTTTCTTCCCTGTGTCATCCATCTCCCGGTGTTTTTTTCTCCCGATTGGTCAAGATTACAGTGTACGCTTTAGTAGTGATGACGTCATACCTTACTATGGGCATGCTTCGAACATCAGAAGGAGAAGCAGTAACGATGTCTTGGGGTAACATCTGTCGGCTTGTTATTCGAAATTTATAGATCCGTTGCTCTTTTTGCATGCCTCATCTACGGTCCAAGGCATTGTGTAAGTTATGGCACGAAAAAGAACCTTAAACCTGAAAGAAGAGGCCTCTGAGCAAAATTTGTGGGCAGTTTCACGCCCTGAATAGAATGGGACGCTGATGATCTGTGATGTTAAAGAGCGTCCATAAATAAAACAAATCAAAATTTTTATTTTGGTGCTTATCTTTATTATTTTCATAGGATTTTAGCTTTTAATACGTGTAAAAGCAAGGCAAGCACGCTTAAATTATTATTCTGTGTTACTTTAATTATTATATTTTGCCATTATATTTCTTTAATGTGTAAATTGAAGGCGATAATTATTCTTTTATTTCATTTTGTTTATTCCGCTTTGTTATTAAATTTCTACATTGTGAATCATAAAAGTAATATTTCTGGGATCATTTGTACGGTTTGTCTCTTTGGATACAATAAATGCATTTTTTGTACAATTCTTACCTCGTAAATGAAACCTATTTCGGTCAAATTTAGGTGCCTTTCTTAGTTCGTTTCCAACTACTATGCATGCGCTGTTATTAATGCGAGGATGCCCCATAAGATTGTTATATTTATATTAACGAAGGAGAGACTTTATAGCACATTGAAAAATAAAATGCACATCCACAGCTATGTATATTCTGTTTCAGATATTTTATTTGCTTACATTTTAAATTGTAATATAAACTTATTTCGTTCATATTAAACATTACTTGAAATCTGAAATTTTTAACAAAATCTGTGTGTTAGACTAAGGTTTGGAACCAAGACTGAGATAAGAAAATTTCGAGGTCACTTCAAAGCACAGATCTTCAACTTGTGGTGCTCACACTCTTACCATTTGAGTTACCGTGCCCGACCATAGCAACGAGTCTTTCCTATCTGAGTCTTTTTTACGCTGAAGATGTCTAAAATCTAAATGAGAGATTTTATCCGTAAGAATCGACTCGAAGCCTTCAAGCAGATACTTATGAACTAGGTTTTATAGTTAAACACAATATTAGGGTTAATTTATTTTGAATATATTTTTCTATCTAACTGTGACTTCAAATCATAGCCCAACACACAGTTTGTGTGAAAAATATAATTTGTTTGTATTTAATGTGTGAAATCTAGAATATATGTTTAACTAAAACATTTATCTACTAGATCAACAAATTATTTTACTAAATGGTAGATATTTGCTTTATTAATCTTTTGTTATTTTTATTGTATATATTCAGCTATTTATTGGTAACTAAGAACATAAAATGTTAATAAACAATGAATGGATAAACAGGAAATAATATTAGCGAAATAGTTAAAGTGAAGTGCTAAAAAAATAACCAAGGAAAACACACAAATGAAATGAAAATAGCCTTACAAACGAAGATGAAGTGTCTATATGATTCTTGTGCGCGTATCTAGTATAAGGATAAAGAAACATTCTCATTTGCATTTTTAGCAACTGGCCCCCAATTACAGCAGCGTAATTGTCGGAATTTTTTGCCGTTTATTTAAAATCCCTAAGCTGTACTATGTTACCAAAACCAGGTTTGTACTGTTTCACCGCAAACATTAAATCTCCCTTTGGTATGTTTGTGGAAAATGAAAAGATATTTTACATATTAGAATAAATTCGCACATTCTCTATCTCTTGAGAACGAAAGGATGGAGGGGCATTGGATATAGAAAGGAAAATTCAAGCTAGAGTTGTAATGAAACCCCTTGTGTTATCCTTTCTGCTTTATTCTCTGTTGAACCTAGTTAGCTGGAACACCAAAGACAGGACCTCACGAGAGGACTGCGTCACATGATATTTCCGGATTATAGGAGCTAAACTAGATTAGTCCGAAGGAAACTAGCCAATGCTTCATACCTCCTTTAACCATGAATAAATAAACTGGATTCTCATATAATTATTCTCTCCAAAAAGTAATGCAACATATAAAGAAAATGCCCTGTTTATTGGAGTTCTTCCATTCGCGATTAGATGGCATAGTTTATTTGAATGCCATGAACGGAAAAATCAGCGTACTACATTTCATGGAAGATGGAGATGAGGATAAGGTGATGACAGAGCAATGGCGGAATGACTGACAGGGGAAATCACAGACCTCGGACGCCGCTTTGTCCGCCACAAATTCCACTTACAGCCACTGGAATTGAACCCGGGTGGGAGCAAGTACCATAGCCATTCGGCCAAGGCGTCACTTGTAAACTGGTTACTATAATGTTATTAAAAACAACACTTTTGTCAAAAATAATAGGATATGTTTAGTTAAAAACTGGTATTTGACATTGAGAGACACCCCATCAATAATAGGCTAAAAATATTTACTGAACATATTCTTTAAAACAGGATATCTAATTAAATGTATCTTTAAAAATTTCACCATGAGATTATGTCTTTCGATGTTATATACTCAGTGCCTTAAACTCTTAGTGCTTAAACTTTTCATTTATTTAATTAAAATTAATCAAAATGCTCTACAAAAAGGATTATAAGGAATACCACAAAATTGTTATTAGCAAAATATGAACATTAATTCATAAATACACGTCATGTTGAACATTTACTTTGACAGGAGAATAATATGTACAAAAATGGCTACAATTAAAAATATTTCTTAATAGAAATCCCATAGAAGTATGAACTGAATTAGAAACGCTACTATGTTACAGCATTGTAATAAAAAAACCTGATAGCTTAATACTCATATTTTTGGTAAATTAAAAATATCCAGTGGGTAGAAAAGAAATTCTTATACTCCTAAACGAACATTTAAAAAATAAAAGAAATCAAAATATGGAATAAAAATTAATCATATATGGTGACAAGAATAAACGCAATAATTTAAAAGATTATATGATACACACTTAAGATACATACAAATATGAAAAAGAAAGATCATTATGTAATCTCAGGTATTACGATAATGTTGAAAAAAGGCATTTAAACTATGTGCCTCATGAAGCCGGCAAAGTCTTGGATCTTTAAAACACAGAACAAATTTTTAACAAATTAGTTTATGTCATATTATATTTAAATGATCGCCATTTTGTATTCAGCTATTATCATTTTCCAGGCAATGTACGGAAACAATATTTATTTCCTAAATACTTTAATAAAACTGGTCGGCATATATTTTCTCCCTATCAATTAATATCCGAATCTTATAGATTTCATGATTCCGAAATCAAATATGCCAACAAAAATTCATTGTCATGTATCAATTTTGAGGAAGGGAGGAGGCCCATCGTTGCGCGTTAATTGAACTTGTTGAAGATATCCGCTACCCGCTGGATACCTAAACTGATGTATCTCACAATTATTTCTTCATTAATTAATAATTATATAATGATGTCATAATTCCTTATTAGCTATTATTTTTAGTATACAATTACATCCAAGAAACTGAGAGTTCCGTTACTCCCGTTCTTGTACCTTATTCTTGTAGTAGCTTCTAATACACACAGCGCTAATTGTAAGAAATATGGCAATTATTCCTAATATTATGTTGCTAGTGACGTAAGACAAAATTTAAAATTTATGTATGAAAATCGCGATAAAACTTCCGAACAGTTCAAGACGACCAACACTGTTATCATTCTACTCTCACCGAGATTCAAACTTGGTAAAATGGCATGGAAGGAACCGAGAGAATGGAATACTATTTTATGAAGTTCAAAGTTATTTTATATTTTTATAACATGAAAATTTCAAACTTTATATACACCGAGGGTGTCAAAAACTGTATACACACTTTCACAGTAGATATCTATTTAATATATTTCAAAGTTGTACCGAAAAATAACACTAATGTATAGTATGATGTTCTGTAAACAGATGTGACTCACATTATGTTATGCTAGCGTTGCTACAACAAAATGGAGCCAAGAATATCGTTTGAACAGCGGAAAACAATTTTGAAGTGGTATTGGAAAACCACTTGAGAATGTTGTTGCAGTTCAAAGACAAAGACAATGAGACGTGTGTACAGAACAGAACCGCCAACGCGAGTAACAATTGCACGCATTCGAGACAAATTTGAGACTCATGGTACATTATGCGATGTTCACAAGGGCAGATCTAGGAGACCTCGCACAGCAACAAACTGAAACGGCATGTGCTCAATCGCTGAGGACACGTTCGCAAGCATCGCTCAATCATAGTCCAACGTATTCAGAAATGTATCAACGCCGATGGTGGGCAATTTGAGCAACTGTTGTTCTCAAAAGATGATTGGTGCTCATCATTTTCTGTTTGTTTGAATTCAGTTTTGTTATGTTAAAAAATTTTTCTTCGTTTGAAGTGTGTATACATTTTTGGCACCCTCTGTATATTTACAATAGGTAGTATTGCGCTTAATGCAGGTATTCTGTATAAAATGTATCTGTTTGTTAACGTCATAAGTTTCCATTAGGCATTAATTGTTCGATTAGATATGTATGAATTGTTTATTAGCATTTCATATTGTTGACCGAATGCAGGTAAATATCTGCAGCCATTTTCTTAAGTATTTCAGAAGATAAGGAGCAGACATTCTCCATTGCATGGGGAAGGGTGCATGCTATGATGTAAGATAAACATAAGACAGAAATCCAATACTAGATCCATAGGAAGCTATAAATATTCAGTGTGAAGAAAAACATTGCAGTAGTGGCACCGAATTTGATGAGAAGTGAAAGCATGCTGTTTTTATTGTATATTCTATTGCATTCAACATATATCAGTGAAAGAATAAAAAGACCTTAAGTATTAGTTTACAATTATTTTAAGTATACAAACAATTCTGATACTTTCTGTTATATGTGGGGAATTGATACCTTGAATTCTCTTGCATGACTGCTATTTTTCCCTAACCAACATGTCTGGCTCCAAGAAGAAGAAGAAGAAGAAACCACAATATCCCAATATACCTCCAGTACTAAGACTTGTTCCTGAAGATGAATCCATGCCCATGCCAGAGATATAAAAAAATATACTTTTAGATCCAGAATCAGAGTAAGATTCTGCTGAAGCAGATCCAAGTTTCCAGGAAGGCCAAGAATTTTCATTGCGCACTACTATAGGTAGTCAGGCTGAATTGAACGACCTAGGTCAAGGTTTGGATCTTCCCAAAACCAAAGCCCAGCTACTTAACTCAATAGTTGAATCTTTCAGAGAATGACGCCACAATGTTCTTTTAAAGAAAATTACATTTGAAGTTAACGACTTTTCGATGAACGGCGATCCCGTTTATTCAACGGTTAATGGCAGAACTCCAACTCAAGCACCTACCTAAACCATGGAGATTATTCATCGATTCATTGAAGACTAGTTTGGAGGTGTTTTATTTCATAATGTGGACAAGTTTCCATCAACTCCTCTTGCACAAGCAATTCATTTTAGGAAAACTTACACGAACATGGATTTGTTGCAGAAAAGAATCTATGAAGACAATCAGTGGAATGTGCAGAAAAGAATCTATGAAGACAATCAATGGAATGTGCAGAAAAGAATCTATGAAGACAATCAATGGAATGTGCAGAAAAGAATCTATGAAGACAATCAATGGAATGTGTATGTTACCTTAACGTTGTGGCTTTGCCACTGTGGTAATGGCCACTCAGAGGAGAAAATGTTCCAGAACAGAAAAATAAGTGATTCATCAGTAATTTATCAAGATGGAACAATTATATTACTCCCTCTGCATATAAGAATTGGCTTGATAAACGTATTTAAAA
The DNA here is from genome assembly GCA_030762175.1 of Metallyticus violacea. NCBI lineage: Eukaryota > Metazoa > Arthropoda > Insecta > Mantodea > Metallyticidae > Metallyticus > Metallyticus violacea. The sequence goes on along the minus strand of CM060832.1, from coordinate 94,710,074 downwards.
CAAAAATGTTCACGTCTTATAGAACTCAAAATAAAATAAAGTATTCTCAGGTGAAATAGGCATTACAAGATCCTGAATTCAAAAATAAATTGAATGCTGCTGAGAGCAGAGCTTTGGATACATTTGAAAATGCGCGTAGACATTTTTTAAAAACGGGAAGTCTGAAAATTAGGAGGAAATCGTGGAAAACAACTGTGCTCACTAATGCCTTGAAATGCATATGTCTGTAACAATCCATTTTCTACATTATCTCTGAAACACTTTCCCCCATAACATGGTTAAGTTTCAGTTGAGCATGGGGAAAGATTCCATCAAGAGGTAGCTAAAATGGAGAAGATATATATTGGCAAATGAAATTATAATTTGTCAGTAGATTACTACTAGATTGTTATACATCAAAGGAATTGCATGAGACACAAAGAAACAAATTAGTTATTCATGATAAAAGGCTGAGATATTTTTAGTTAACAATAATAATAATAATAATAATAATAATAATAATAATAATAATAGAAATAGAAATTGCGTGGATCTTAAGATGAAAATAGGTATAATTTATTACAACTTCAAGGGTAGTAATTAATTGGCTCAGTGATCAAATTTATTTCAAACTTTAGAACAAATAACTTAAAACGGCTGGTTATGTTTTAAAACAGCCATCATAAGTAAAGTCGTAAACGTGGCTAAAAACGTGGATAAGCTTTACAATCTGTTTTATGAAACGAAGCCCAGAAAAGGGTTACAATGGCTTATATAAGAAATCCACATAAGGTGAAAAACGTTGTGCAAGTCGAGAGGACACGAAGAAGGCGAACAAGTGTATAATACATCAAGAAACACCTTTTCTCACGAATTTCAAATTAGTATTTTGTTTCATCGAGTTAAATAGAATAATTCATCATGTACGTGCATTTCCACTAGCAAAATACATTTAGAACTTAAAATAATTATACGGTGAAACTAATCAATTAATTTCCTCAGTCAAAATGTTACCATCGCGAAGGAAAGAAAGAAAAACCTGTCCCAAACAGAAGGAAAGCTAAGGAGATACATTCATGTGCTATCTATCTCAGTGCTGATGTCTACCTCTCACTCTCCCTCCCTCTTTCTCTTCCTCTCTCTCTTCCCTTTTCTCCCTTTCTCACAGTCTCTCTCCCTCTGAACTCGGAGTCAAAACTGCCAGGCCTCAACTCTCACCGTATGAAGCGTGACCTCACTTGAAGGGCTAGGCATGCGCAAAATGCAGTCAGGTGTATGTTTACAAGGATGATGCATGCACGTAGGGCACATGAAGGCCGGAAAACCGCTGATTTGAACGAGGCGTGCCAGCTTAGCATAACAGTTTTTACTGATTATTAAGTAGGATACTGTGAATTAATAACTTTTTCATACATAGAAAGTGTAATGCATATAAGTATTAAATGCTATTATTAATATTTCAGGATAAACAGCACTTTGTACTACTTCAAATATATCTCACTTAAAATGGTATGTGTAAGAAGAATTTGACTGCCAGAAGTGTAAAATCTGTAGAGTTCATTTACAATTTTTGCAGGGAATGCTTTATTTTCAGATTATGTAATTGTTTTTCTCTTTTGTTTTATCTATGGATGTCCCCAAAAATAACGAAAGATATAAACACTTCTAAGTAACATCTTGCAATAAATACATTGCGTTAATCGACATGGAGCGATACATAATTCAAGAATGCATAAGGACTCTTAAAACTCATTACAAGTATGGAGAAATTTTGCTGAGAATGTGCGTAAATTATGAATCATTTTCGATCAGAGAAATGCACAAAATGAAAACTATTGTGCAAAAATTCATCTTTTTTTTTCTTTTTTTTTTTTTTTTTAGAAACAGGTTCAGTTTTAAGATCAATTAAAAAAAACCGGTCTACCTCACACCAGCTGGTTGGCCAAAAACATTGTTGTTTTAAAGGTAGTGTTGCTAAAAATTCCGAAACGTCAATTTGCTATCGATCACTGAAATTGAACACTTTGAGAAGCTGTATATTTTGACAAAATTAATCCATTTGCACCCATTTAAAATCTAACTGACTCAACAACTGAAGCCAAATTACCGTTTAAAGGTACTGGCTACTAGAGAATCGGCTAGTACACAGTCATTTTTTTAGACATACCAAACTGTTTCATGTGTGCTGAAGGAATGTCATTCAGTGCTTTCATTAGTATTGGTCAATGTTTATTTTTAAGGCGTCGTTGGGATTTGTATGATTTATCCGTTAAAATAAAAAAGAAAAGAAAGAAAAACGAAGTAATAAATAAATACCTGCTGTTACCAAAGTAGAAGAATGAACTAAAGCTGAAATAATTGTTGAAACAATGAGCAGCGTGCTCAAATTTATTTAACCACTTTTAATGTTTTCTTAAGAGGGCAGTCAATCTACAGCATCCCAAATTCTTCTTCTTCATCTTCTTCTACTTTAAGATAATAACATGTAACATTCTTGTCAACAACATGACCATTATCTTCATCAGTATCTTGTACCTTCTTCTGATCAACGACACCAAGATAAACATTCAATTAGTCGTGCGTCAATTGTCTCCAAGTAACTTGTCTACATCATTCCTTTTAGCAGGTTTGATCTTGGGTGCCAATGTCACTGTATCTGGAATACAAACTTTTTGCCCTGAATGTCCCCTTTTCAAAACTGATTGGAATTTTTAGAAGGACTATCTAATCTATAGGAGGATACATTTTTACAATCTTTTGTGCTTTTTCTGGTTTCTTTAACATGATCCTCTTCATATCTCTAAAGCAATCTAACCATTTTAGCACATCAGATAAAATTACTTAAATTCCCGAACATCGAATCTTTACACAATACATGGGTAGTGCGTACTATTCCATAAATTTCGCGATGTTATTTTTGGTGCTTTTATTTCAGATATCTATCATAACTCATTTTCTAAATTCCAAACATTCTATCTGGGGGCAGAAATGAATGCTCCCTGTTTGGAAAAGCTATTTAAATGTTCTTTATCTGTGAAGGAGAATGCTTCTAAAGCCACCATAAAAGACAGCAAACTATTCTGGTTTTGTCCACCACACCCTTCACAGAAAAGTCTTACAATTATAGTAGAAGGATCAAATTGGAATTTACTGAGAAAATCAGAACAGAAGGCACTTCAACAGCCTCACGACCACCTGGTTCTGTGCAGCATTAGAAGTGTGGAAATTTATTTTCTCAGTCAGTTATGCAAAGAGCATAAAATTAAATATGCCTTGAATAGAAGCTTCCCCTTTAGAGAGAGGCTGAACGTGTTGGAGATCAAAGGAAAACGAGACGCTGTTCATAGGTTTCTCCTTCATAATTTTATGGAAGGTTTTACCCTAAAAATGTGATTAACTAAGGCTGCTCCAAGTTCATCTTTGGTGGATTTCAGTAAATGGGGCATTCTTAAACAATGATTACAAGCATTTGTTCTTAGAGAGTCAAATCTCCGATTGAAATTGTTGGAAAAACGATTATGGAAAACTGACTGTTATACTTTCAGGTGGCCTGGAACTCCGGCATTATAGATCTTGAATAACTTATTACCACTGGGTTCTAAGGGTAGTTATAACCTCTAACTTTTTGGCGCTAGTAATGCCTTTCTCGTACTTCCAAACTATACTGCAGAAAACTGCATCTTTCCTTTTCATTTAAAAGCTTACTCTTACAATAATCTCTTCGTTCAACGATGGGGTCTCTACTACAGTCATTAATGTGGAACAAATTTGATCTTATTTTACTTTGTTCGGGTGTGCCTGAATTTGACCATGATCTGGGATACTGCAACACTTGAAAATTTCATTCTTGTGCTGGCAGGTTTTCCCAAAATCCATTAAATTTAGATTTTTTTCGTGATATCTAATAATATTTAGAAACAAAAAAGTTTGTTAAAAGGCGAAACATTCAAAACATACTAAGCTGTAGTATATTTTAACATTATTGTTATTATTATTATTATTATTATTATTATTATTATTAAAATAATAATGATTACTTGACACCATATTTTAAACAAATAACAAATTAAGTACAGTAATAACAATAAAAATTACTTGGTCTCACAATTTTGCTTGCGTTTATTTAAAGCATTTCCTTTTTCTCTTCCTGGACCCTTTAGATTTCTCTCCAACATGACAGCCACCTTCTTCCTGACCTCTAAAGCACACGTCTTAACATATCAGAAGCTTTTCTTATATTGAATAAGCGACAATGCATTTTGTATTGTTAAATTCTCTAACTTTTGTATACATTATAGGAAACGAATGCGGAAAACTTTTCTTGGACAGATTGTATTTTGATCCGACGTATATTTTAAAGCAACCTTTTGGTTTAATCGACCAGGAATTTTCTATGGACAATGTTCTGAAATCTGTGGTGCATAGAAATGCGGGTTTTGAAGAGGAAAGACATTGCAATGTTATGCAAGCCATTACTGAGATTATGAAATCGCAACAAACAGAACTTTGACCACGGTGGACAAACTGCTTTTTGAGACGATGCTCCTCATTTGAATTGAGAAAAGTTCCTATACTCCTATATTAAAAATAACATATTTATAATGTAACAATTAAAAAATAACTAGTAAATAAATAACTATTTCTTACTGACTAATTATACTGTTTTTAAAAGTTATGTGTTGTTCCTTAGAGAATATTGATGCGTGCATTAAGCGCCAAGTTCACCTTTCTATTTGTGATGATCTACTTTCATTTGACCTGCCATAAAGAAAAATAATGATGAAGACTGATGCATACTCCTGTGAACTAGCATAAAAGTACAGAAGCTTAATAACAACACTAAGTAATTAAATAGGGCACATTGTTTGGATCTTAAAATTTATTAAACAATAACTTTGAAGAAACATACAAAACAGTTATTGTGGCTTATGTAACAGAAACAGGATAAAAATAATGATACAGTATAGAGAAGCCGATGCTAGAAGTATATGAAAATAATATTTTAAGGATAATATCTACAAACATTCATACATGATTGATAACGTAAGAGGGAGCAATATAAAGAAAGGATATTAGCCCTGAGATATGCTTTATAGCCAGCATATACCCTTTAAATATTAAAACAACTAGCAAAACTGACTAGGAACGGAGGATAAAAGGGCATAAATAAAGTTTCTTCGAAGATAATTAGCAAAAACATGGTAACAGCAGCAAAAAAAAAAAAAAAAAAAAAAATAAGCATTATTGTCATGGGTGTATTTTGATAGAAACCTCTAGCTCTGAGCGTTTGTTTATCTATAAATGAATTTATTCCTCGTTTTCTTTAAGTATATGTACAAAAACGTGCACATATCTCCATTTATTTTACCATTAAAGCTAAATGTGTGGTTTCCTAGGGCTATCATAGCAAAAGATGAGTTTCAAAAGAAAATGTCAGTGATATATTTACACTACCCGCGAATAATGAGCGAAAAGAGAACATCTGTTCTTTAATAGAGTTACCAGAGAAACTTGATGTATCGATTTCACTAAATAGGGTAAAGTTACATTGCCACTTCCCTAGAAAGAAGATGTTTCCAGCCTCTAATGAACACACATATCTTTTACTCATTATCCTCGAGAGATTATTTTTTATCGCTGTAAACCAAATCTTAATTAACGCCATCACTCTTAATAGAATATAACAACCCTTCCAGTGAAACAATATGCAAGGATAAGAAAAAAAAGCAGATTATGTAAACCAAATGCATGCCATCATCGACAAATTTAGTTTAGCAAGGAAAAAAAATGTTCCGGAGACGCTATCACCAAGAATAGGAGGGTGGTCTGATATGTTCTCGGTCTAACAACAAAGAGCGAATTTTTAACTTTAACAATAATTGTATTTTCCGATATAATCTCCCTTAAAGTCAACACATTTATATCATTATCCTGTCTCTATAGTGGATTTCCAGAAGGTCTGCAGCCGAAATCTTCTCTTGACTTGATGAAAAAAAAGTGAGAGTTTAAGCTCATAGGATAGGTAAAAGTTAAAGAGATGCTCAAAACGTTCATGCTTGAAATCTCTCAATTTTCTCATAGTCCTGATGAAAAATTGTGTCAACCCGTCATTTCTCACAATTTTTAATCCAGTTGGTTTAAATTTTTTGAAATAATACTCTCTCCTTTTCTTTTTGAAGATAATCAATTGGTCATTGTACAAAAACAGTCATGCCGTTCATTTTCCTGTACATGGAACCAACTTTGTGTTCTTTGGCACTGAACACTACTGTTTTGTCTACTGTTTCAATTCCAGTACCAGTATCCAAGCATCGTGCACAACTATAAATCGACGCATAAAATCAGTACTGTTGCTATTAAAATGTTCTATACATTGTAGCAATATTTCATAAAATGCGTTTTTGATTTGGCCTATCAAGAGCGGTGCCCATCTTCCGTTGAGAAATTTCATAGCAATTCTTTAAATAAAATTTAACGCATACAATTCTTTTAAAAGTCACTGCAACTTCACTCCTGGTCATATAAGGCCATATCTTGTGTTCATTCAATGAATTCCACTTTGTTGCAATTCACATAAGTCATCTTAAAGGTTAGCTGGGTCGTATTTAAATTCGGCAGTCCAGTTTTTCATTGTTAAACATCAAGGAGCCCTCGCAAATTTTAAATTTCATTTGGCGTTAAACCCTCTTTTACAAAGGACTTTACTACTACTACACGATACTCACTTTTATTCATTTTATGGATTGTGCAACATATGCTGTCTTAGAAAGTTGTGTTAAATAAACTGTTTGAAACAAAAATTTGAGAATTCAAGCGATAATTAATATAAAAAACAAGTCTATTGCTGGTTGAATGGCCCGTTATGGTCGAGACTGAGATCTTTGAAACCTACCGCCATAAGCTTCAATTCTCTCCAGAAGAAATAGGAAAAATTATTAAAGGAAAATATAGTGAAATCCGTCGTAAATAAACATATTTGATAGAAATGTTTATTTAGCAAAGTACGAAGATAATTTGTTTCTGTACCTCTTAAATTTAATGGCATAATTTAATTTAAAATAGAAACGGTAAATAGAGTGCTGGAAAAGGAAATAAACTACAAATGAGCAATGGGATAGAGCGTGAAGAGAAATACAGTTCTCATATTGCATTTTTCTTGCTCTATCATTTAGCCCCCAACTTATTATCGAAAGTAAACGTTTACTGTGTGTGATTTATTCAGCTTTTAAGTCACCATTAGTTTAATTAATTAATTTGTTTAATCATCATCTACATTTCTCTTACTAAGAGGTGACTGTCCCTGTGATTTTCTTCTTTCAAATAAATCCCCAATATCCTAGGAATCTCAAAAAGCTAAAATTACATATTATTAAGTAGAAAATAATAAGTATTTTCATCATTTTCTTCTTTCATGTATTAAGGTCAAAGGTAGTTAAGGTTTACATATCCACCTATTTTTGCCTTAGTTTCCCAGTCGCACTTCATCCAAATAGTTAATATTTAATTCTCTCTATGGAATTTATCTTCCTGGCAATTTTTCTATGTGTAATTTTTAATTCTTTATCCTATTATTTATTCATTTATTTCTGTGCTGTTCTCATATTTAATTTTGCTCGAACATGCTCATCCGGAATCTATCACTAGTAATGGAGTATTGTAACAGTTTGTCGATTTTATTTATATTTTTCATTCGTTGCGTCTATGTTAGCAGCCATGCAGGGTCATAACACTATCATTTTAGTTGAATTTCCTGCACGTTAAAGAAGTCCATACCTGAAATAAGAGGTCCGGGACAAAAATTTGTCCGCCATTTCAAGTTCCAGTTATATCTTAGTTCTATTCTAGATAAAGACAATGATTTGACCACCTGCCATTTTCCCTCTGTAGAAAATACGCGTACTAAGTTATTCTTTAAACAGAGGAGACCAAGATAGAACTGGGCTGTAGTGAAACATAGAAGAAGAAGATAATAATTCGGATTCTATCTTAATTTCCTTTTTTAATGCTTTCTTTATCCTATATATTTTATTTATGTTTTGTGCTGTTTAACAGTCCAGTTATTTAAAAATACGAAACTTGTTCTAATGCTTATTCTGTAGAACTATAATTTATCTGATTAGGCTCATTATTTTTGTCCTATCAACAGAAAGTTTAAAAGAATCTTTACAAAATTATTAGTTAGGTAAACACAGTAAAGCGATAAATTATTAATAAAATATGCACGCAATAACTGACAATAGTACATTGTAGCGGTAATTAAAAGAGGGATTGCATTATATGTAAGGATGGAGGGAATATTTGGAAAGATTATAATTAATTGTTTTGATTATATTCTCAGGGGTTTTCTCCATCTCCTTTCCGATGATTTTCCGCTTAAGTTACCTTGGCTAACTCTTCTTTCTTTGCTGGGCTTTTTATTATCCGGAGACCACAGTGGAAGGAGTCAAGGAGATTTTGATGTTGTAGAATGAAACCCCGATTTATTAGCAAAGTCCATTCCACTTAAAGAGGCACCGTTACTCCTTGGAGAATTAAACTGCTAGTTTTTCACTAACTATGACGATCAACGATATTCAACACACGATGAAAATTTTCTACCGCTGGTCTTTAGCGAATAACACTTCTAACAATGAAAATGACGTTGACAGTCATTAATGGCTCGCTAGTACTGATACACTCTGACACTCTGATAAATTTAATAAAACTGCTACGGCTGAATAATAACACTCTTAGTAAAATTCTGGGTGATAATTCTCTTAGTAACATTGACGCAACAGCTGATACAATGCTAAACTTATAAGAACGGACTTACAAAGATTGAGTGATTGTACTGACCCACAACTAGCAACTCACAACTGATGGTCTAAATACTCCTCCGGGGACGCAAAATTACAATCTTACATAAACCTGGCAGTCTGTCAGTCTCCCGTCTTTTCTTTCAAAACATGACTTTTGAAAAATCTAGAATATTTTCTTTCATCTAAGAACATATATTAGATACTGGACTCGCATAATGCCCTTCTCATCTCGCTTATTGGCTATCATGTCTACGTGACCCTCGGCATGTCACACATATGTACAGTTAGCTCAGGCTTCGAGAGGTTATTGTCTAGTTTTTATACCTCCGTACTGGCATACGTTTATTACATCTACTCTTACCTAATACAATAAAATCAAAACTATTTCAAAATATACAAAAGAATCATCTTCTGCTTTAGATTTTTCCAAGTAATAGCGGTTGGTATCCCAGTCGCAATTATCTATACTAACACTATTTATAATAGGCAACAGGCTTCTCGTCCTCTCTGCCAGGTCAAGTTTTTATAGCCACTAGGGTGAATTTCCACTCTGGCAAGAAAATACCATACACACAACGTATCAACACATGTACGAGAAATTAAAATGATACTGCAATCGTGATTAAAAAAAAAGTTGCAAAAGTTAATAAATATGTTGATTATAATTTATATGGGGTGGCAGCTAATAAATTCCACATCTAGATAACAGAGACTTTTTTTTAAAGTATTTTGAAAAGCCATAGTATAATGTGCATTTGAACAAATTTTTGTCCTGTAGCTCTAAAATCTAACTCATGAAGATAATTAAAAGTAAAGTTATATTTTAAATATATATATATATATATATATATTTGCAGAACACAGTTATAATATTATATTCTGTAGTTTGTTCAAACGTTAAAATATTTAAAGAATTTAAAAACTTCATACAATTTGCGGAACTATATTTGAAATCTGTAAGGCTATAATAGTTTGTGTTTGTAGCACTGGCTGTATCCTAAGCTAATTTAGTACGTCTTCATCCATGATTTCATCCCACTTAGAAAATCTAATAGTCTCCACATAAACCTTACTTCTCTTTTGTGATTCCGTTTTCCTCTCTTACCCTCAGAACCCAAGCTTCTCTGTAAAAATAAAAAAGCAAATCGAAAAAATGTACAAATTTTTATAAAAATACAATATTGGGGAAAAACATCGTAATGAGTAAAACTTGTTTCAGAAATTTAATCCTGAAGAAATGGATTTTATAAATATGGTACACACAATGTGTTATTTATACGTAATTCTAAATAAGTGCAACACTTATTACTCCATTATAATGCGTATATTAACGCTTAATTTGCTTTTTTATTTTTACAGAGAAGCTTGGGTTCTGAGGGTAAGAGAGAAAAACGGAATCACAAAAGAGAAGTAAGGTTTATGTGGAGACGATTAGATTTTCTAAGTGGGATGAAATCATGAATGAAGACGTACTAAATTAGCTTAGGATACAGCCAGTGCTACAAACACAAACTATTATTGCCTTACAGATTTCAAATATAGTTCCTCTAATTGTATGAAGTTTTCTAGAAGTAATCTTTTCAACCCTCATTCTGCATAGATACGATTTTATTCCGTTTTATTTGTGTGTCTGCTCCTGTACATTAGCATTTAAATGGAAATTCTGTAATTCCTTCTACAAGGCATGAAAGTTAAAACCATTTATTAGAGAAGCCATATCTTTCATAAAGCGGCTAATTAAAATGTAGGTTCCACGAGCAAACTTCTAATACTTGGAGAAGGTACGCATAACGAAAGATAGTTAAATGATAATGGCATATTTTCCTTGCTCTGGAAAAAGAGGTTCGTAATAGATAGCATCTAACATTATATAAAAGCAAAAAATACTTGAAAAAGTAGTACGGAGTTCGTCGTCCTCTTGTCTTAACTGGACGTTGAATTCCATTGCATTTACATGAGTGTTTGTTTTCAGCAATATAGCTTAGTTAAAGATCTGAGTCAATTCAAGTTACTGCTAATGACAAATCCTCCCCAACTGCTCAGAGGCAGGCAGAGCAACTTCGCTTCCTGCAGAAGTTGTTGATATTGAGGAAACTCTGCCGTAATTAATTCCGCCATCTAATGCAAAGAAATATTTCTCAGCCCGAGTCCAACATTCAGAAGACAATAACAAGCTTACCTTAATAATAGCTTATAAATAATACCTTACTTAATACCTCAGTCCCGTTCATATGTAAGAGGAGGGTAGTCTGATGATGCAATACTCATAACTTGCTCTCATTAGAACCAGCGAAAAATATTTTATTAAAGAGCGGAATTTTATTAAAGAGCATTACTTTAAAGAAGCCAGGACAACGCTAATTACCCAACCAGACGGTTGCTTGGTTTGAAAAATCAAAATTACAAATAAAACCTTAACCAATGTACTGTGCGACTCGGCGAAGTCAAGTCAAATCAGTGTAAATGGCTAATTTGAAACAAAAGAGCAACTTTGATCGAGATCCACTTCTCTCTTTCTCTTTGTCCTATTTCTCGTAAGGGTAGTAAAGGAAACTGCCTGATATAGAGGTAGTGAATCCGGTTAACTCGCAGAAAGCCGAGATAATGACTGGAAAGGTGTCCTTCAGGATGACAGCTGACTCGGCAGTTCCAAGCCCCATAGGGGTGTCGTACCACGATATTTTATGTACCTTCTGTTCAGGACCTTAAGACTTAAACTTATTTATTTCCTTGACAGATTGGATGTAGCCTTCAGTTTTACTTTGCTTTTTACCTCATTTTAATTAATTTATATGAAATACTGGAGACAATGACAAAAATTATGCAGCAAAACATAATCATCCCTTCATCTGTAAACTAAGTTAACATAAAGACTTGACCTTGCTACCTATGCACTGTACCATATGGCATTAAATACTGAAACGTTCTCCTCTATGCTAGTATCAGTACTGTAGGGACATCTGTCAAGGGAACAACCCTCCCTCACCCACATAAACCATCAGATTTATTTTTCTTTTTCCCTACAGTCTGGAAATTATTTGCACATTTTTTTTTTCAAGTTAAGATGCACGGCAATATTTTCTTTTACTTTCAAAAGTTCCGATACATAGTTCACTCATTCAGTCGGCGATTAGACCCCGCATTTCTACCGATATTCTACGTTGCGGGACTTTTAAAGTGCTCTCGCTGCATTTTCGAAAGTCGGTTTTATTCCGCACAAACTCTGGCCTATTATCCATATTTAAATACCCTGATTCCTCAAAATGTTTATGATTCATATGATGTAGTGTTTAATATTTTTGGGTCAAGTACCGCATTCCTCGTGGAGGTAGCATGAACATTTTAAGCTGCCAGTCTTTCTGATTAAATTTTTCAAAAGGGACTGTTAAGAGTTACACACTTTTTCCACAGAATTCTCTTGATGGAAACTTTACTAAACATATTTAGGTAGGTATTTTAAATGGAACGGTCTCAGATCTGAAAATTAGTTACTTAGATATTATAAGTAAGCTGAAGAACTTAGTATTGTAATCATATAATTTATTTTGTAAACAATTTAACAAACCGTCACCTACAGGTCAAACCTCTTATATGAAACATAATTATCATAAGTAATATCACGATAGGTTCCAGGTTACCGTTAAATTCAAGAACGTAGTGAATCTGGAAAACTCTGACCCTGGATTTATTTATTAGGACTATTTAACGAATAATATAAGAATTTAAATATACTTCCTCTAAACTTGGCTTACAGAATTATAATAATTATATATTTGTACTTAACCTTTTCCAGCAATCTTCGATAGATTGTTAATAATGCCATAAAGAAGAGCAAAATACGGGTTTAGGAATATTTCATGAATAGAATAACAATAAACGTATATATATATATATATATATATATATATATAAATTAACACTAATAATAAAAGTAGATAAAGATAAAACACAGAGAAAGAGTCACACTTGAAACTGCTAAATTTCGAACTACTGCGAGTTCTTCAATGGCAAGAAATTAGTAGTTCGAAATATAGCAGTTTCAAGTGTGACTCTTTCTCTGTGTTTTATCTCTATCTACTTTTATTATTAGTGTTAATTTGTTACATTGTTAATAGTGTTTCTTTATTTTTATGTTTCATTAATATTGTTTGCACCTCTGGTGCTGCTTTTAACTTTGCTTATTAGGCTTTATTTGCTTTTGTGTGTTTTGCTTTTGCGTGTGTTGCTTTTGACTTCTTTACTATTTATCTTTTTTTCTTTTAATTTTATTTCTGTGTTTTCTAAAATACTTTATTATTTATTACATCAGGTCTAGCTTCTTGCCATTGAAGAACTCGCAGTAGTTCCAAATATAGCAGTTTCAAGTGTGACTCTTTCTCTGTGTTTTATCTTTATCTACTTTTATTATTAGTGTTAATTTGTTACATTGTTAATACTGTTTCTTTATTTTTATGTTTCATTAATATTGTTTGCACCTCTGGTGCTGCTTTTAACTTTGCTTATTAGGCTTTATTTGCTTTTGTGTGTTTTGCTTTTGCGTGTGTTGCTTTTGACTTCTTTACTATTTATCTTTTTTTCTTTTAATTTTATTTCTGTGTTTTCTAAAATACTTTATTATTTATTACATCAGGTCTAGCTTCTTGCCATTGAAGAACTCGCAGTAGTTCGAAATATAGCAGTTTCAAGTGTGACTCTTTCTCTGTGTTTTATCTTTATCTACTTTTATTTTTAATGTTAATTTGTTACATTGTTAATAGTGTTTCTTTATTTTTATGTTTCATTTATATTATATATATGTATATATATATATATATCTGAAATTCCCAAACAGAATAGTAACACTTCTAATACCTACTTAAGAATATCTATTCTATTCAGATTCCGTAAGACTTAAATGGATAAAAGTAGATTGTTACAATTACTTCCGTTCGATTTTCTTACACTAACTAAAACAAAATAATAATAATAAAAAGATAACATACAGTGTCTCTATTTTTCTCAGCATTCTGTGGTTTGGAATTCCTGATGATAAGTTCAATTTGCACATTTGACGCATCACCAAAACTCTTTGAAGTACCCTCCATTTTGCGTTATGATTGTCGATTGTTCATACTTTTGCTGCTATTAATAACTCCCCACCGCCTCTAGCAAAAGTGGTCAGTGATGCGTGTTCAGGAATTATCTAGTGGAGATATAGAGTTGGCTACATTGACCAAAAGACAAATGCACGTCGCGCGATAAAATTGAATTGATATTTTTTTTTTTTTTTTTTTTTTTCCCATAATTTCACTCCTTAATCCGACTATTGTTGGTAAAAATTAAAAATTTTGTTTCGTTTCATTGTTCAATTTTCAGATGACGTCACATGAGTGAAAAAGTCCATATAATTAAAGCTGTAGAATTGATCAAAATGTTTATTAGAAATTTAAACATGTTATTTTATAATAAATTATTAATATTTTATTAAACAAAAAGGGATGCCATTTAATATCCCTGGCCGTAATTTATTTTTTGGGTCGGCTAAATACGCTTTTTAAATATTTGAGTTATGATAATGAAAAGCTTATTTAAACAAAATAAGAAATAACCTTACGTTCACAACGCAGTGAACAAGTACTTTAAAAGTAATATCATAAACGCTTTCCTGTATCATGTAACATTATTGGATGCAAGAATTTTAATAATCCTGCACTATTTGTGATGTAAATGAATATATATTTACTAAAATAAAAACGTTTGCTGGATATTTCTTCCAAATAAGAAAGTTTCTAAAAAGTGTAATTATTATTAACCACAACAAGAGCACAGAAATTCAGCATATATATTCATTGGAAATCAGGTGTTCGATATACGGTGCAAACAGCCACAAGTCCCACTGTATATATATTTTTTTATAATAAGTGCTTAGTATATAAACCATCTAAATTAATGGCTACAGTATAATTAATTTTAAACGTATGGCCCTTCGTTTTTTTCATAATATACTCACTTTAATGCACGCAACAACATTAAATAATACTATTACGGTACTTAAATGCTGCTTAAATCATATAATAATGAAAGATAATCATAAATTTTAAATTATGCTCACATATTTGTCAACAAGCAGTTTTCATGTATACCTACTTTGTTCGTATTCTACAAATCATTGTGCCCTTTAAGGAAAAACTCAATGTTTACAATATGAAAATGTGTACACACGTTATTGTTATCTGAAAGTCATGCCGGAAAGCAATCATATGAAATTGTGCTATGATGAAAATATTTTAAAATGAAAAAATTTGTTTTACTAAAATATCCATTTACAATTCAGGTAAAGATTACACTATTGACAATCCTATTCTACGCAGCTCTATAATATCTGAACAATTTAGAGTCCGGCTTGTAATAACAGCATATTTAGTGTCTCTGATATATTAACTTGTGTATATAAAGCAAATTTAAATGCTTTATGATGCATAAGAAATTAATTACGGCTTGCGACTTTTTGCCACAGTATTTTCTCACCCAACATTTTGCCACAAGACATCCGTCACACCTGTTTTGGCCATGCATTTAATTTGATTACCAGAGACAGCTCGCCACATGAATAAACAGGAATTAGACTTGCAAAGTACATTATTAGTTAGTTTCCAACTAAGAGTGTATCAAATATTGCCGGCTAAAATGCATTTACGTCACTGTCTTTGTATTCTTGATAATGGGAAACAATTCTCTGGATTTCATATTCGGATTACATACTTTTTTTTTTTTTTTAAGGGAACCACCGGCCGTCAAGTGCTGTATTTAAATTATGACTTCGGCGTTTTTGTTATACAACTTCAGAAGAAATTTACTTATTGAAGATTCTGGCTTTTCCATTAGCAGCTTTAGCCTGTAAGAACACTCTTCTACTGGATACACCGTGCTCGAAACCCAGAATAACTCGGTAGCAACTCCTAATTGGTATTAAAATGGTCTTTGTAAGGCTGCCCTTGTTTACCGCTCTCACTGTCAGATATAGTGTTGTATAACTGATGCTCAATTGTTTTAAGTAGGTTGCATGCATTGTTCCAAGATACACTCCTTAATAATATTTTAAAGTTTTAATATAAAAATGTTTTTCTGTACTATAAAGCAAAGCTCAGAAATATGGATATTCATGTACTGTTGGTACAAGCAGATTTATAAAACTATAGTTAAACCTACTAAACTGCATAAAACATTTACATTTAAATAGAAAGCCTAAAAACCAGATTTGAGTGCATTGAAGTGAACGGGCAGAATATTTTATTCGCAATTTTTTTAATTTCTAAAAATAAGTACTCCGCCTAAAACATTAATAAATAATAATAATAATAATAATAATAATAATAATAATAATAATAATAATAATAATAATAATAATAATAATAATTCAAACGCTTGAAATGACAATTCACAACTTCTTTACATTACAAAATGAGCACAATTGCATCCTATATGTGTTATGGCTAACCTCTGAAATATTTAAAGCATTTGTGTAAAAGTACCGTGTTAGATCCTGAACCTCATTTAATATTTAATTACGTGAGAAGCACATACTACACCAACCGAGAGCAATAACAGTCTGAGCATTTGGAATTGCAAACTACGCTTCACTCTTCATTGTCCGCAAACACAATAGCACCTACAGGTATAATCCTGGCAGAAACGTTTGAGAAACCAGAGAAGTAACATGTTTATGGTAGCTCTACCGGCCTATAAACATAATAGGTTAGAAACAAGTGCTGCTACATTCAAAGTCCTACTGTTGAAGTCTTCCTTAGGCATCGCTAAAGCAACATTTTATCACACTCAAGCAATTTTTACACCTTAAATATTGTTCAAAAAACCTGAGAAGATTCAACCACACTGTTCTTGCCTGTCTGTATTCGGGTACAGTAAATGCAAATGAATTGTGTATCATAATATAGAGCCTATTTACCCCCGCTTCATTCCTAACTGCCAGCTCTCTGAAACTTTTGCCACGACTATAAGCATCCGAGTTATAGAAGCCGAAAACATAACAATCCCTTCTGGTAAATAGCCCACATGACCTGCTTCCTTTAACATTAATATGTATTATGGCTAGACAGAGAAGGATATCTGCATAGCGCAAGTGAACTGAGTTATGCATACAAGAGTATACGTTTCATAGACCAGACCACAGAGCACCCAAATATGAGGTTATTATAAATAATTACAAAAGACTTATCGCAAAATTTAAATTGGAAAAAATTAAGCGTGTATATCATCTGTCCTAATGCAAATGTATTGATTAAATTTTTTATATTGCCGCGTTTTTATTTATATCACGTACATTTTAAAAATTTAATAAACTGAAACAAGTTTTTCGGAGATTACGGGTCACTAGTAGTATCAATCATAAAATCTAAATTTAATAGTACATTTAAATATTTACAGAATTTTTATGTTCATGATCTACATTTTCAGTAACATAGTTCAAACTATCTTCAAAAAGCTCGCCGTTTCATTTTAAATCATTAATAAATACAGTTGCTTTAGTGCTGGTTCAAGGTTTACCTTGTAGAAACCTTTGGGTCTCGTTTCAAAATAGGTCTTGGTGATTTAAACTGAAATAAGTCAAGTGGTACGTTTTCAGAAACTCTTGTACCACTTAACAGATCACATTCTCAAAAAGTTTTGATGGAGATTCAAATTTTAATGTAAAATTAAAATTATTTTGTAAATATCCCTCCAGGTAGAACAGATAAAAAACGATATTTGTTTGATTTCAGCTATAAAGAGTAAACCTTCTTAAAAATGATTATTTCCATCATGGTTTTCCATACTGCTTTTAAGATCACGTTTGACCGGACTAATTTTTTTTTCTTCAACTTTTCAAGCTTTGTAATACAAAATAATTTGCCATTGCCTTTTACAGCACCTTAAGCAGATGTATTTATTTCCTTCTTGAGCAATCCCTCTTTGATAGTTTAGAGTTAATACACTCAGTAACTCATTCTCTCTCATATGAAGAATGCATGTAGCTTAAGTCAAAACTTTTATAAAAATCTATAATGCAGGTGAATAAAATATTTCATTTTTTTTGGAAAAACAACACTTATTAAATTTTTTGAAAACCAGCTGTCTGTAGCAGTTTAGTATTCACTGATGGTTTGTTCCCAGTGTGATCAACATAAATTCAGAAGAATCTCAAGTTTCTAATCACTGTTCTGGTTAGACAGCAAATTTTCTTATACCAAGAAGCTCAGTTTTACACAACGAATGCAGACATTTTCTAGCCAAAGACAAGAAGATTCGAAGCTAAAAGATAAGTTAAACAATAGTTGTCAGAGAATTGAAGATCATAAATTACTATGTGGGTTACGTGAAGGATGTTCATGTTGTCTCTGATTAAATATTTCGAGCTGCGAAAAGAATTTGGAATTAAAACATTGGGCTATTTTCCCGTACCCTGATATTTGGCAATTCACTAATTTTTAAATTCTTCCTGAAAAATAGGATATTTTCAAATAAAATATTTATAAGAACACTGGATTATTATAAATTCGAATTTGAATATTCTTCTATACTACACACATAGAATAAGGATGTATTGCAGTGTACATTTTAACAATTTATTCCGTAAATAAGAATGTATTATAAGTGTTTGTTCTTTTTAGTGCAGTAAAATAGACGATGAAAAGGAACTCAATATTAAAATAAACTAGTAGCTGTTCAACAAGTGTATAAGTTAATGTTATAACTACACAAATATATGATATAATTATGTTTTTAGGTCACTGAGTACGAAAACGATGTTTAAATGTTTTGATTACCTCCTGTTTACAGGTTATGTGGAAAATAAGTTACTTTAACGACTTCTTATTTTACCTGTCTACTAATTTTTTTTCTTCTTCTTCCGGTAGCACGCTTATCAATCATCCAGTGGGAATCATTTACAAGGCAGTGTTCCACTTTCCTTTATAATCCATCATTGAAATGTCTGTCCCTCATGGCACGACATGTGTATGACGACCAAGCGAGGGGTGCGTTTTCACTGACGTATTCGTATTTAATCCACCTGATCGTATAAAAATTTCAGCTTTGAAATTTACCAGAAAACCATTTGAAATCTTGTTTAAAGATTGCCATGGTGCTCTCTTTTTGACACTGATTAAAAATGAGTGTTTCTCACGCGATTTTACGAATTTAAAATGTACTGTGAGAGGGGGGAGGGAGCAAAACTTTGCTACACTGCGTCATTAATTGGTATGTAACATTTTCTTTCTAGAAGTTAATGTTATTACTACGACTATCCTTTCAAACATCAAATACAAACATATAATTAAGATATATTCGCAATTATAATAAAATGACAATTGTTTCCAAATCATTACAAGCTTACCACAGGATGTAGATAATATTCTACAGTTCTTTTCGCTGGAAATATATCTCACAAAAGCAGAGAAGAAAGCATTTCCATTGAGCAATATGACTAATTTAATATTTATTTGATAAACATTGCGTCTTTCAGAGCATAAATGACTTTACAATAAGAGACATTAACTTCGGCTTTAAATAATTTATAGAATGCTTTGTTTTCTTACATGAAATATTGTAATATTTATGAGGTAATAATGTACTTAATTCTACTGTTGTAGCCTTAATTTCAAAAGTTCTGTCTTAAAGTTCGAAATCTATGATGAAGTCATTGAGCTGTCTTCCATAATTTATGACTGGAGGAGTTTGTGATTGGCCAGTAATCTGCATCTACAGAAGCTGCTGGTTGCTGATCTTTAATTTTGAAGATACATTAATGTCATTGTCAAAGTATATACAAAGCAAAATGTCCAGAAGTTGAGAAAGAGACAAAGACCGAATGGTTTGAATAAGCGTTGATTTTTTTTCTTTATGAACATGTTGTGTCTTTTTAATAGAGTGCAACATAGTTGACCGTACATACTTAAATATCATACACAATTAGAAAAAGGATGAAAATATAAAAAATAAAAAGTAATAATAATTAATAACGTTTAAAGATATTTACAATGGTAGGAAGGTATTTACAAACCTATGAGTGGAACCAACTTACATATATTATTTACAGTTACACTAATTATGTAATTCCATATTCAACCAATTAGCGTGACCCGCAAACAGTTTCCAGCGCGCCAATTGACCTCAAACTGCATTAAAATTTATTTCTGGAAACAACGCTTTTTTTTCTCAGGTGTTCCCAGTGGGTATATTCGGCCAGAGTACATATCGTATTTCTCATCCCCTCCACTCCCCACGAACATATAGTGCAGCACATGCGTGATGTCCGATTTTTGTTCCCGTACCGCGGAATATACACTTTTATAGTTGGAGTTATGGAATAATTCCTTGAAGCAAGCGCTACTTCTTTGGGAATAAAGCAAACGTTATCTAATTATATACGGTTTTCTTAGATATTATGTCGAATCTATTCCTTTGCTTACAAATAATATGTTAGACGCATAGTGAAAAAGTTGCCCTATGAAATAGATCATTATGTATTGCGTAGCAAGGAAGTTTAGAGGAAGTTTTTAACTTTAGTTTTTACAGTAAATTAAATTAAGAAATTTATTATAATCTTCCAGGTAATCAAAGAGTGAGAGTTAACAATTTCTACACCCCCAATTTTCCAATATCAACAGTGTACCTAGGCATGCTTCTGGGCTGGGGAAAAGTTATGACACGACTCGCAACCAACTCTTTCCTAGTGTGCCCCATGCTTTGCTACATAGATGGGGGAACTTCCAACCACCAATCAGATTAGTACACAAGACTTGCTTCTGGAAATTTCTGAAACTAACCGCCACCAACATACTACAACAATCCCCCTTTCGGTTAAATCAATGTCCTCATTGTTTGTGCTGTGATGAAAAACGAACTCCGTTTGGTGGTGTATTCCCGACAAACTATTTTCTATGTTCTACTAGGTGGAGGAACTCCCAACCACCAATCAGATTAAAACACGAGACTTGCTTCTGGAAATTTCTGACATCTAGCCGCGCCAATGGTCATTCTTCTTGACGGATATTCTTTCCACAAATAAATGACGGTCACACTAACAATCTAAATAATGGCATGCTATATAATATTATAAATATGCTACATATCTATGATACAATAGCAGCTGAAACTATCACGATGCAGTTTTCATAAACGAATTTGGGCACAAGATGAAAACTAAGGCTACCTTCGTACAACAATTCATAAAAACTGAAAAGATTAACAAAGAAACGATTTTATTCACCATGTTAATCATATTGTTTCATCGTGTTATGAGAACTGAAAACTCCGGTACCACTTACAATTTTACCAACTGCTAAAAATGAAAAACCTAATATTTAGTTTTTAAAAATATTTTCAGCACATGTTTGTAGCTCTAAAACGAGAAGTACAGTGAACATTTCGGTTTCAGCGGATAGAATTAGTAGAAATTAGCTAGTAGCCTTTCTATAGCATTTGGTGCGTAAATAGTAT
This sequence comes from Metallyticus violacea, assembly GCA_030762175.1. Taxonomy (NCBI): domain Eukaryota; kingdom Metazoa; phylum Arthropoda; class Insecta; order Mantodea; family Metallyticidae; genus Metallyticus; species Metallyticus violacea. The sequence goes on along the minus strand of CM060832.1, from coordinate 94,688,820 downwards.
AGCGTAACACAAATAAGAAAACAAAAGAATATTGAGATGTTTTCTTTGTTCTTACGATCTTAGATAAACCAATTTATCTAGCAACGCCTCTTAATTGTACCGAGTAGAGTGGTTGGGTGATATCACTTGGGACTCGCATTCGGGAGGATCCGGGTTCATATTCTTTGTGGCTCGATATTCTGCCCTTATTGGGGGATTCCTCTGGCTGGTTATGGGGTAGCTGGGATGGATATTTACATTTTACGAAATTCTGTTCTCCAATTTCTTTTCTTTTCAATAGTTTCAATTGCATGGACGGGGGTGTCAGGCGAGGCGGCTATTACCTTAATAATAATAATATTATTAAAGTGTGACGATGGCTTGCGCTCAGGAAAAGTTTCTGTTCTAGCGTGTGTCGTTCTCTCCTAAGGCGACCTAGAGACCCTCGGGTATAACCTTGGTAAATACCGGGGCGCTTTCGCGGGCTTAACCATAGGGGAGAAACTATTTGGAACTGTTGGGAACACCACCTGTGCTCCTGCATCGCCTCCTCAGGTTCTGGCTGCCTGTGCATCCCAATCTTATCCCTTCCTCCCGTGATTATTATAATTATAATTCATATACATAATACGCCACCAGAAAAGAGTCCTTAAAACCATACGGCCTGTACTCGTTTCATTTATTGCATAGCATTCAGGCTTCACTTTTCGGCATTCAGTTCCTTTTCATTTCTGTTAGAGTTATATCTGCAATTTAAATACGCAAACATTTATTTGTAAACAATCGAAAATATCAATTGAAATATATTTATCTTAATAGCAATATCACGCAATTAAGCACTTTTAATCATTTGAAGTATTTTGTTAAAAAAGATCAATAAAGAACTTAACAACTTAAAAAAATCACATCACTAACATTTAGCTGTTATTATTAAAGCTCAGGATATTCAATACTTAAATCAGATAAGAGAATAGATTGATCAAAATCATATATTAATAAAAAACATGCATATCTGCTACACATCGCAGCGTCTTTCTAGTATTAGGTATTTGGCAGAAGGGTATTGAAAACAGGTGGTATAGCTCAATGAAAAAAGTCAAAAGACACCTATCTGACATAAACCGGTAGAAAAAAAGAGACGCGATGCATGCAGATGTCATCTCTGTACCTGCAGAACGCAATAAAACTAGGTGGGGTGAACAGATCTGCATCATGGTATGAAATAGAGGTCGTCAATATCTTGACTTAGACTGGTGGGCTGGAAGGCACGTAAGGTTGTTGAGAGGACGGCAGGAGGATTTTCCTACTATGCTCGGAATCGCAAGACTGAGTGCACATTTTGGCCCAGTGTATACAGTCAGAAGATGCTAAAATAAAATTTCTGCCGGATTCATTTTTGACTTCTAGTAGGCGAAGACTGGCCTGTTGGGACTTAATTGTAAAAAGAGAAAACTGGCTAAACGTGGGCATTTTCTTACTTGAAATATGTAATTTTAGGATCAAAAATTTCAATAAACATTGTACATAAATAATACGAAAATTTAATATGAATATCAGAATTATTATATGCATTTCTGTTTCAAGTATGTGTGTGAGTGTGTTTTTATTAATGCTGTTGTTTTATTTTGTTGGAATTAGTTTCAGAAATGACGAGGTCGTTAAGGCTCGTGAGCGGTAGGTCTGGGGTTCGAATCCCGCCAGGCCCTTCCTCCCTGAATGAGGTTTATCCAGGGTTTCCTCAGTCCTCATAAATGGTAAATGTCGGAAAGTTTCCTAAACTTAGACCTGAAAAGTTTCCTTACTTTAAAAAAAAATCCTTTCCTAATTTATAAATGCATCTCATGTATCATCAATGTCCATCGTCTTGTGATGACTCGGCAGTAGAAACGGGCGTTAAATAGCATTAAAAAATTGTGCGAGTGAATAGTCTCGTTCATAACAAGAAAATAGAAAGAAATAATACTGGTCAAGTAAAAGTACTATAAAATAATAAAAGGAATAAAAGCCTATCTGGTGTAATCAGTTTTCGAGAACATAACCTATCTTTTCTTTGCTTTTAATACGTAAGCAGTGGCAACTATTTGACAAAGAATTATCGACTATAGCTTTAAAAACCTTAAGTCGTCGAAGAGTATGTAAGTCACTGTCATATAATTATATGCAAATGAAGCTTTATTCTTCATTAAAATGGGGAAAGTATAAGTTTACAGACAAATTGGTTAAAATAGTTGAAAAACGGCATTACGTAGTTACTAACTATTTTAAAATAGTATGCACGTTCTCAGTCAAAAGGACACAAAGAGCTTCGGTTGACAGCTATTAATGTATATTATTTCCCTTTAATGCTAAAAGAGTAAATCTAAAATGTTTATTGAGTACTTATGCATTTGTTATAATTTGTATTACTGAAAATATGTATTTCATATAATTAATTGTCTGTTCAACAAGAGTGGTAAACATTAATTTAAAGAAATGGGTTTTATTATTGCACAAACTAAATAAAATGTTCTCTTGAGAGTATTCCTCGTTTATTTAAGCATTATTTCTGATTTTTTTTAAAAATTAGCAAAATTGCTGCAATGCTAATAAAATTAAATTATATATTCATTTAGTGTCAATATATAGCTGTTTCGTACGAAAGAACATAGTTTCTTTTCAACACATATTTTGCCTATAATCTCCTGTAATAAAAAGCGAAGTATAATTACCCACTTTTATGTAAATTTGATTTATGAACTGGGAATAGTAGCTATATTATATGTAAGAGTATGTTTTGTTTTAGCACGAAAGGGTGGTAGTCGCATCTCCCTGCATTAGCATTCATTGTGATAGTCAAAGACAGAAATATGGCTGTTCAGGTATTGTTCATAATCTTTTGATTCAAAGAATTGCATTGTCCGCTACATATCAATATAATAATTATTAAGCTGCGCGAATGATAAAAAAGAGGTTTAGAAAATGTTGATTCATAGATAATAATTTTTACATAGAGAATATTATGAATGCATTTGATAACAGTAGTAATATCATGAACAAATATCAGCAGGGTTATGAAACAAAAAATTAAATGCATTCGTAGCAACAGACATGCTTAATTATGTATTGCTTGTTTCAGTAAACTATTATATACTTTTTCGGCGTAAAATACAGACATATAATTCTTTAACTCTTAATAATGTGTGCTATAGTTGTCGAAATGTTGATAGTCTACTCAATAATGATCCTGAATACCTACTTTTTCTTAGAAATTTATAATTTTTATCGAAAATATTGTACATTAAACTACTGTTTAGTAATACATTTGTATTATGCTTATTTTTTCGAAGTATTGTTCTCTTAAATTCGTTATAAAAATTCATTAAATGACACAGTATTTATATAAGTACTTTTCTGCGTATCATATAAAAATAATTTTACAAAGAGTTGTTTGCAACAAAATTCCTATGTTAAAATAAGTTTTTCTGAAGCGTTTTTGAGCTAAGATTACCTTAAAGTGAATCATTGATACTTGAAGGTAAAAGAATGTGGATGATATCCAAGCGAAAAGCATTGAATACGCTTACTCAATACCTCTTTAAAAAAGAGGATGTATCATAAATATTCATAACTACTCGGGCATAAAAGACATTAGAAAGTTTGAAAAGCTCTTGCATGTGTGCTCGATCTCGGATGATGGACTTCACAAATCCTCAACAAAACTACCCTCTCGTTCCATTATCTGATACACATTAAACTTTTCTCATTTTATTCAACAGCCAATGATAAATATCAACAGCAGCCAACTAGAGGAACATCTCTACTGCAAAAATAGCTGTATGTTTGTACCCAGGGCTTAAATATAAGCAATGCTTTAGCAGTAAACTACTCACCGCAGAATTTTAACAGCGATCTGAAACAAAAGAATACGATAATGTTAGAAATGGAAGCAAGTCATTTTTTTCTAAATATTACTATGCAAAGCGATAGCTGTATAAGCTTGAATGAAAACTCCTAAAATATCATTTATATTAATATACTTATATATTCTATGTCCACCTTGAGATTTATATTACATTTTCCATTTATAAATACATGTTTAAATGTAGGAATCTGTACCACGAAAACAACAATTATGTATAACACAATGTAATTATATTGCTCAATGACAAGAATAAGTGAGGGGATGGGAACTCCTTTCAAACCCCTCTTAAGTTCTTATTTTCGTTTTTAATACCCAAAAAGAGGTTAGGAACAATTTTAACACATATATAATGTTTCTCTTTTTAACACAATGAAAATCTGAAGATAGTTTATGAACATCATTTTTGACGGGTACTTACACTATGCACTGATATATTAGATACAAATATTTTACTGTCACAAAATGGAATGGCTAATGATGAAAGTTTACATTTACACTATATAGGCAGAACTTTCAGGTCTTGAAAAACAAAGCGTATGTTTTTACTGGTAGGTACTACAATTTTAATACTCTTCATTAATAGCAAGCCTGTCGATAGTTTCAGGATAAATATAAATACATTTAAATAAAAATTATATTGTTAATTTTGGATGAAACTTAGGTTATTTCAAACTTTGTGAAACCACTAACTATGCCTCCAATGGTGTATAGATTTGAGAAAAAAGTACAAGGAAATTGCAATTAGAAAGAGGGCTGACACTAAGTATTTTGAAATTGGGAACAAATGATCTCACAAGCTTCAATATCGAGCTACAGGCAGCATTGTGAAACAACATCATAGCTATATTGTGATGTGACATGTGCTCATAGCTAGTCAAATGTAATCATTGTCATAAGCGGACTGCATCGCAACCTAATGGTGAATCACTAAGTGTACAGGTCTTTGTGAAAATGATGATGTTTTTTTAAGAAATACAATAGAAAAACTTCTTTTGAGAACTTAACTCTATGTTCTTTACTAGATGAAAAACCTTTTTTTAAACACGTGAACTATTTTCTGACATTAGATACATTGAAATAATTCAAAGCACTAATAATAATAATAATAATAATAATAATAATAATAATAATAATAATAATGGGAAACGTACATATGTGCGCCTATTTATATAAATCATATCATAAGTGTCCTGGTTAAGCCGTTAATGTTCATGTACGCAGCCCGAACACTCAAACAGCATTCGTGTCATGTGGGATGCATTTCATGGTTCTCAGGCAAAATCAGGGGTAGTATTGTCGTGTGTTGACATTGCAGGGTACCAGGTGTCACTAAAGTTAATGCTCGAACGCTACGCAAGATATCATTTAGTATATGTCCACACGCTGAAGCGCCAGATCGTTGAACACCAGTACGTTATGTCACTGATTCAAATCACACACTTTACTAAACCGTTCTATTTGCAATATTACATGAATAATTAGAAATTATGTTGCAAACCACATTGTTATTGCATTGCTATCTTAAATGAATATCGGAATAAGGTATTTATACAGAAAAAAAAACACCATTGCAGTTTTTGCAGCTTTTAAAACGTATTTAACTGTGCTGTGAACAAGTCTTACCTGACTGAATAACAGGCTATCCCAGTTTCTTTCAATAAGAAGAATACATCCCACCAGGACGTAGACCTCAAGAAGCCGAGGACGAGGACGATAGTTAAATTTAGATATCTGTGGCAGAGAAGAAAGAAATGGTTTCGCGTGGTTCAGATTAGGGGCTTGGGAAGTAAATAAAACAGTTAATGCTTTCGGGGAAAGAATTTTTCCGTTTTACGAAGAAAGTGGTACCTGATGGCATATTTTGGCAGAATGCCGGGAAACGGAGGTTTTAAGAAATCAGCATTTATCACCGTAATTTTTGAATGCCAATAGAAATTTGAACATTTGCCGTGAAGTGTCGGTGTTTGCGAGATACACAATTTGGGAATATTTCTAGCTAAGATACCACAAAAAAGGTTAATGGTTATAATGAAGAGGGGGCATTTGAAGAGGGGGTGTGAGTAAATGGAAGGGAGGCTCAAGAATAAGAGCTCCATTCTTGTTTATGTATTTGTATATAAAAGTATTAATATAAACATAAATATATTGGAAGTATTTGTATGTGTATGACCATTTTGATTGTTGTAAGGAGGATATTAGCACGTACGTCGTAAGGCACATGCATTTGAATGTATTCTAAAACTGGTACAATAAAACATCCACTACTACTATTACTAAAGTTCCGATAATATGATTGCAATGTGAATACTAAGCAGATATTGTTGCTCTAAAAGACACAACACTTGCATTAGCAACACTCACGAAGATATCTTCAGCATCTAAGTGAATGCTGCGCAGCATTTTCTGTTTCTCACTGTAAAAAATGGCTCTTATCCTTTGTCGTCGGTCATGGGAATTCTTTGATCTCGTCGTGTAAATGATCAGAATTTTAAGCCCTTGCTTTGTTTAAATGGCAGGCACCCACTTAGTGATGTAAATGATTTTACATCAAATTGCTTAATACCTTAGACATTAAACATCTTAAATTGTAAACGTAGGAAAGCACTGCATAATATTCATCACTTATGTATTGTTATTGATGTTAACTTTTGAATTTTTGTATTGGTAAATAATGGCAAGCACAGTCTTAATTTTATTGAAGTGCTTGACCACGTAATTTTATTATTGCTGGATTTTATGCGACTTGCACAAAGCTAATATGAATTGTAAATGGCAAAAGATATTCTCAAAGCACTCTTGGTGAGCGCTGTATGCTTTTATCTCTTTTATTGTAACAAATGTATATCTTGCTTGCATAATTCTTCTGCTATAAATTAAAATTACCATTTCCCGGTCACATTTTGTGTGCCTTCCTAAGCTGGTTTACCGTCTTAAATTGTTGCTTAGACTCAAGCGGGAGGGTACCGTATAAAATATTATATCCCTATATATACTAAGAAAGCAATGGCTTAGAGCTCAACAAAGTTAAGTTATTGCAAAAAAGTTTGATTTTAAGAAAGGCATTCGAAACAGATTAAACCTTATTCAAGTACGCAATATTAATTCTTTCTAAGTGTGCTACCTATTTCTGACTGCTTTTTTCTAGTTATTGGTAGTTGTAACAGTCAACCCCATTTGAGCAATTGGAGAGCTATTCGACATCACCAGAATGCGGCCTGGAAAGACTAGATTAAGGCTCCCAATAAAAGTAGTAGTAGTAGTAGATTTAGCACCCAGTTATTTAATGTGAAACATGAACATTGTAGCATTATTCAATACCAATGCATTTTCATGTCAGTAAAAAGATATCCCTGTGATTAAACAGTTAAGACAATATGTGTTCTCAGTAAGCCGAAAATGAAATAAATAAATAGTACTGGAACTATAAGAAAATTAAACACAAACAAACAAAAAAAACAAACAAACAAACAAAAAACAGGTGAGATACGAACCACCTATCTCCGCTTAAAAATGCTACACTATGCCTAGTTAGTTTAACAGACAACAAGTAACTTCCATATGGTTATCTTGCAGATTCATAAATACTTTACGCCGTTATCTGTGGCGTGATACCTTTGCCAGAAGCAAATTTTTCCCAAATCAGAGATGACCGTATCAATAAAAGTCAATAATCAATGACTGACTCCAAGGTATCTTTACTAAGAGAAAACAAACATTTTGAACTATGTATCTGGGACCTGGATCATTTAAATTCGATGTATATCTGACTAACATCCAGTACCATAAATTACGCCATATATTTACATTTTTGAGTCCGCGGATCAAATGTTCCCTATCTCAAAATGTTTATCTGTGATCCCTTTTCAATACTTCAAATTTGTGCTTCGAATTCTGAAACAGCTTGCATATCCAATGTATATTTTGAGATTGCTCCATTTGCCTTACGGCAGTACATCTAAATAATTAATATTATAAGATTTGAACTTTCTGAACCATACTTACAAGGATTAAGTTCGAAAAATTAGCTGAAACATTTTGCTCTGAATAACCATAATACTAAATTCATCAGAAGTCATAAGCTGCACTTAATTATGTTTAAATGTAATGTTTAGATAGAAAAAAATATTATATTTATCAAGGGAAGGCGGAGAGGTGGAGTATTGCTTTCAATTTAGCATTAATTGCGCTGAAAGCTCTAATTCGATAAGTAAATATACAAATATTAGTTAAAATCCAAATAAAATTAACAAATCAACCTAAGGATAATTTTGTGAATGAAGTGGTTAATATATTTTAGAAATATTGTGAGTGTAACCATCGTTTCTTCTGGTGTTGCTAGTTCCAAACTTGAAACGACTCAAAACTTGATAATAAACATAAAACATTCAGTATTCACTTGCTCGAGAAACATATATAGGGTATTTATAAATGTGCTTATCACAAGTGATACTACGAGAGGGTCTGGAATTGGCTTACAAAGTTGTAATAATTGTATATTTGTACTTAACTTTTTGAAGTCATCTTGCGACAGAAGAATGCCGATTATCGGTAATGCCAATAGAGACGAGCAAACTACGGGCTTAGGACTATTTCATGAATAGAATAAGAATAAAAGTAATATATATTTGAAATTACTGCGCAGAATATTAATACTTGTATAAAATATTATACTTATATCTATTTAAAGAACCTCCATTTTGCATTATGATTATCGATTGTCCGTGCTTTTGTTGCTATCCATAGCTCCCCACTACCTCTAGCAAAAGTGGTCAGTAATGTGTGTTCAGAAATTATATAGTGTAGGTATAGAGTTGGCTACACTGACTACATGACAAATGCACGTTCCGTGATAAAACGGATTTGATAATTTTTTCTTGATAATTCCTCTTTGTAATCTTACTGTAATTGGTCAAACTTCAAAATTTTGTTTCGTTTCATTGGTCAATTTTAAGATGCTGTCACATGAGTGAAATAGTGAAAGTAATTAATAATTTTAAATTACGTAAGCAAAAGACAAAATTTATTTAATCTATTTCAAATGAAAAAGTGTTTTGTTTATTTTTAGGATTGTAGTTTGATTCTACTAAATGTAGTAAGAGTATAAGAAATACTTTATTTACCCTATCATTATTCCAGAAGATTTAGAACTTTTACATAAATGTATTATGTGCAAAATATCGGAAAACAATGAAAACGAATTACATTTTAAGTTCTATGAAATGTATAAATCATAAAAAAGTAACATATCTTTGGCAGTGCACATAAGCATCATGCATTTTCAGTTGGTTTTAAGCTGGGTGCCCTGATATATTATTTAATGATGTTAATTGCGCACACTTAGTTAAAACTATCTCGTTGGTGCAAAAATTTTTTCCTTAATACTTAATTTAAATGTTTATTTTTTCAAAGAATAAAAATACTCCTATATTATCAGTACTGTGTGTGTGTATTGCTCACTGTACGTTGTATACAGTTCTACATTTTCAGCTTCAGAAACCAACAGCTTGATTTCAAAGTTTCGTCATATATTCTTCATCCAATCTACGATGTATTCTTTATAACACAATTTGAGTGAGAGTGCCTTGTTTGTAATGGTTGTTTGAATGGACCATAAAGGCATGATAGCAATCCTTTGGAGTCATCGAGTCTGGGGAATAAATGAAATGAAATGACCAGTCAATGCTGCCACCGCTCTACGGCAATGAAACAATGTATTGCACAGATACCTCTGTGTCCTTCAGCTTGCAAGGTAACCGTGAAGCGGTCAAATAAAAAATAAACATGACAAATAAGTCCGTTGCGTCTCCAACACATTTGATTCCAAGCGTTTCTTCCTCGGCCGAACTAATGTTTTCTTTCCAGTAGGTTACACATACTTTTTTAAGATTCTAGCTCAATCTAGCTCAACATTCACTTTTTCGTTTCAGTAGCATGTAATTTATATCCTAACTTTTAAATTCTTCTTATACCTTCAGTACTCAGTTTTTCGAATTCCTTCCATATTTAATTTCGGCAGTTTTAATCTTATTTCATTTTTCTACTTAAGAGTTCAAATCTCCGCTCTATAAACAGGTAGCTAAATCGTTTTATATAATTTTATTTTTGTTTCTTTTCACACTAAGTGTTTTAAATGTCTGCTTAGAGTAGTATTAATTTTATTCATGTTTTAAATCTTTCATGTAAACCATTATCAAAATGATAGGTTACTTTACGTCAAAAAAAGTTGAAGGATGTACATTGTTCAATTTTCAATAACTATCGTACTTCTTTTCACTTTATAAGAAACTCAAGGACACATTGTTCTATTGATAGGATATTGTTCAATTATATTATTTTATATCCTTACCAATTCGAATAGTCATAAATTGCATTTTTAACAAATATAAAATAAAATAAAGATCCCAGGTTTGTTGGCCGTGGTCTATCCGTTGAAAACATCTCACGTAACATTTTGCACGATGCTCAGTCGGGCATCAACACAGAACTGCCCCTCGCCGAAACAGGGAGCAGGAATGAACCAGCGGTAGGTGTATCCCCTGGTTCTTAAGAAGGTTGTCAGTAATTGGATGACTAGAAAACACAGTGTATAATGACAGTTTATTGATGGATGCAGGGATTCTAGAATTATTATTATTATTATTATTATTATTATTATTATTATTATTATTATTATTATTATTTGGTTTATTTACGGACCTCTTTAACATCTCAGTCACCAGCGTCCCATTCAAATCAGGGCACGAAATGGCCGATAATTTTGATCAGAGGCCTCTTCTTTCAGGCTTGAGGTTCTTTATCGTACCGTAAATGCACAACAAGAGACCCCCGGCTTTACTTCCCTTCCGAAGAATGCCATACTTAGAAGTTTTCTTAATTACAACTTTCAGAGACAATGGCTAGGTAAGGTTTCTAGGCCGTAGCTTAGGCACCAAAGTTACCAAATCTGTCACTCTACCTTTTTCTTATGGGAATTCTTAAAGGATCAAGTCAGTACGTCATTTCAATTATTTGAAACACAGAGAAATAATTCATCAATTCGGTACAGCGAAAGAGAAATAATTCATCACGTAGGTCCAGGAAAAGAGAAACAATATTTTTTTAAAAAAAATACGCTTTTGTTTGATTTTGCTTACCTAAGAAGATTCGTGAACATTACAAAGGCAAGGATTTAACATCCTCTTGTTCTCTTTGTTAATGGATCAACATCCTTTAACTCTGGATTTAAAAAAGGGTCTTCGGAAAAGATTTTGGAAACTTAAGTCGACCAACTTATACTTTAAACTAAGAACTGGAGCACCCCGGAGTAGAGAAAAGCTCGTCTTATTACATCATTGCTTAAGGTAGTCTCTCACTGTTTAGTTTAATATATTAACACGTGTCATTTTTAAGTTTAAAAAATTAATAGTATCATGCTTGAAATAAACTATAGTATACTTTCTCTCGTTTGAGTAACCCCCAATTCCTCACGCTTAGAATGACTCTCAAATAGTATTTATGTTTCGTGTAACCACCATTAACTATGGCAATGTTTCCAAGATTTCCTATAGGATGTTATAAAGATCCGAAACTTGTACGAAGTGTGCAGTATACTAATAGTTATTTATGAAATATGTATTAAAAGTAGCGTTCTATTTTGTGAGTATGCGAAGAATCTGTGAATAATGTTACCTATACTGCACTGGTAGTAATTAACTTTTCAACGTATTTTGGCAGAGTAATATTCAATTTTGTCTTTATTATTATTATTATTATTATTATTATTATTATTATTATTATTATTATTATTATTATTATACGCTATTTATATATTAGACTATTGCTGATTAAAAGTGTAATTTTGTCATACTAAATAAAGTTATAGCGTGCACAATGATAGGATAAGCTTTTCATTAATTTTCTTTTAGCCTGACATAGTTCCAGTGTTACCAACATGCTTAATTATGAAAATAAATCTTAGAAAAGATTTATATAATATCACTAATTGTACTATAATCTGATTTCAAATCCCGTGAGAAATGTGAAACCTGAAAACAGATATGGTACATTACAAAGGATCTAATTGCATGCACTAAAATAGATTAATAACCACCGCACTTCATATTAAACCAAAGTTGGTACATAACAGTAAAATTTTATGACAATTTTATAGCACTAAGGGCTGATTTCACCAACAGATGTTAAAACTGCAGAAACATGTTGTTAACATGTATTAAAAGTTTAACATGTTAAGATTTCTGCTTTCTACCAAGCTTTTCCAGCATATTATGGAGTTAACACTTTCCCGATTAAGGGTTAAGGGATTGAGAAGGCGGTTTCAGAACCGCAAGTCTTTTAAACACATTCCGATGTACTTCTGTTTGCACAGAATTAATGATTAATGTGGCGCATGAATCGAATGTTAAAATGAGCATATGTACAGCTTTTTCCAAATTTGAAAAGTAAAATAACTGTAGAGCTATGAAGAATAAAGAAACAATGGGGTTATTCATTCTCGTCTGCATGACAATGTTATATAACACAACTGCAGCCGCAATTATTTTTAATGTTGTTTGAAATTTGATTCATAATCCTATAAAAATTATTTTTCCGATATGTATCATTCTTTCTATTTAGCTGCTTGTCTTGACGTGCGCTGCATTATATATGTTTTGCACTCTTATTCCAGAATATAGGCGAAGGATTTAAAGAAATTTCCTTAAGATAACCTCTATAACACAACAGAACACTGTCTTTAATTGTACTTATTTCAAACTAATCTTTGAAGTGAGAAATATTAATAATCTTACTATCATATGCTGATCCAAGTAAGCCATCTTTAATGTTAGCTATTCCTGATTGGGGCTTAGCAGTAACACTGATGGAAAAGCAGTCCATGTTAATACTATAAATTTCGGTTGTGCTGCCGCTAGGATTATTTCATTTTTACATGCATACAATCAAATACCCTTAGAGCACGAGAAAAATGCTACAGCAATATCATTTATTCATACTTTGCGGTATTCCTCCAAATAATGGAATGTGGAGTGTTAAGTTCCTTCATCGTTTTAATGTAATTGCTGCAGAAACTTTTCTTATAATCCTGAAATTTTGAAATATCGGCAGTGCCTGGAACCAGTGACATAAAAGCTTTATTTTACCGGCGAGAGAGAGGGAAGGAGAAAAAGAGAGAAAATGAAATGAATGAATAGTGTTTAACGCCGTTTTGCTAAAGAGGCACCACAGGCGATGGACACTGATGATATATGAGATGAAATATATATTGGTAAAGGATTTTTTTAGAAAGAAATAGTTCCAGGCCAAAGTTTAGGGTAACTCCTCGGAATTTGCCATTTATGAGGACTGAGGAAAACCAGGAAAAAACCTCAGTCAGTGAGGACGGTCCTGGCGAGATTCTAACCTCAGATCTTCCGTTCACGAGACCGCGCCTTAACTACCTTGGCCACCCGTGGCGGTGGGGAGAGAGAGAGAGTGTGTGTGCACTCTTAACCTCTCTGGAATTTCATATACAAACCTTATGACGGTTTATTTTTTCACATTCTGTACCGTTGTAACAATTGCTTTTTTCCTTAAAAATTTTAGTAATGCATCTTAAACTTCTAATTTCTTAGGAACAACTTAATATATTCAAGTATCGAATTTGAAAATCTACAGCCGGATTTATGACAGCCATTTTCCAACTGTAAACAGTTCTTACCGCCAGGGAGGGCCGAGGTCGTTAAGGCGCGGACTCGTGAGCGGAAGCTCTGGGATTCGAATCCTGCCAAGACCGTCCTCCCTGATTGAGGTTTTTTCCAGGTTTTCCTCAATCCTCATAAAATTTTCGTATATTTTATTATTATTTGAGGGGATTTTAATTTGTTGTCTTTTTATAAATAAATGGTAAATGCCGGAGAGGTACCCTAAACTCAGGCCTGGAATGTGTCTTTCCTTAAAAAATCCTTTCCCAATACATAATTTCTTCTCAAGTATCATCAGTGTCCACCGTCGGTGATGCCTCAGTAGTAAAAATGGGCATTAAACACCATTAAAAATAAATAAACAGTTGTTAAACTATTAATACGAGGGAAAGGAGATGTTAGCTTAACAGAAGGCTTGACGCGTTATTATATTATATAAAATGTGTTGGTTTTGGGCGACAATCGTGTCATGTACATGAAGTTGTTTGCCAACGTTTCGGACGCGTTGTAACTGTCCATTATCTAGGCAGACAGGGCAGCTGCGACGCGTCCAAAACGTCAACAACAATTTTATGTGCATGACACTTGTCACCCGAAGACTAAGACGTTTTATATAATGAACAAGACCGTGGAAACCTGCAGTCTTATACGTGCTATAGTTATTATTAAATTAATATTATTTCATTTGAATGTTAAAGCAGTGTAACAGCTTGTTAACTTTAACTTTTGATGAGATCGGCCCTTATTATAAAATACAGTTTAGTTTGAGTGTTTTGTGTTAAAGTACCTAATATTAATATAAGCTGCCTGAAAAAATGTTTGAAACTCAGTCGAACAGTAGTTGATTTTTCCGGTAATAAGTACTTGTTTATTTATTTATTCTGGTAGAGCTAAGGCCATTAGACTTTCTCTCCGGCTCTACCAGTCTAATAATAATTACATGAAGTTATAGGACAATATTACATAACATTAAAATATCGAGGAAAATACACGTACACATATAAACCAATGTAAAACATAGATGTATGCTGATAAATAATATGGATAACGAAAAATATTAACTTTAGGAGAATAAAAAATAAAAAAACATTAATAAACAACAAGCATTAACAATGACAATTTTCACACATATCATTCTATGTAAATCCTGAAAGTGTAAATAAATATACAATCAATATATACAATTAAAAACCCCAACAATGCAATGAAGGAAATAGAAACATTTATGATAGTAATATTAATAATAGAATGAATAATTCTACAGCAGGGTGAAACATATTAATCTAGTATTGTAATGTAAGGAATCTAAATATATGGTAAACAGTTATTTCTAATAATATTAAACAATGTCTTATGAAATGCCCCTAAAGTTTGAGTCTCTGACATCCGGTGGCAATGCATTCCAGAGATGGGCAGTGGTTACTGTAAATGATGATGAGTAAAGTGATGTTCGGTCGATGGTGATAATAGTACGTGCAGGGGTTTCAGAGCGTGTGTTAAGATCATGAGACGAAGATAGATTTTAGAAACAAGAAGAGAGATACGTTGGACAAGATATATGGATATTTTCGAAAAGTACTGTGAGACTATGAGTATTTCTTCTGTCTTTTAATGGGATCCAAGACAGCATATCGAGAGAGGGTGTTATATGATCGAACAAACGCACATCGCAGATGTAATGTACACATATATTATGAACACGCTGTATTTTTCGCATTAGGTTAGGGTTTAAGTCTGTGAGCAGAATATCGCAGAATTACAAGTAAGGCATCATCAGGAATTGAACCAAGATCTTTTTAGGTCTACATTAAAATAAAATACTTTTAATTAGAGTATTTAGGTTGAAATAAATGTTTACTGTCAAGTGAAATTATTACAAAATAATAGAATAAAGAATTTAAAATAACAAAGAAGGTTAAAAAGATGCTAATAAAATAAACGCATCAACAAAGTTGGTATCAAAGACTAGTTTCTTAGAAAAGTAATTAGTAATTAATAGCGTTTGCTCACCTGTGCAAAAATTGCGTGTAGCGTTAAAGAAATACAGAGATAGAAACCTAAATTCCTGTACAACCCATGATTGCAGCAGTTAATTGCGAACAATGTCACCGCAGTGGCTTTAGGAGCGGGCTATGTTGCTTCCAGCTGCGGTTCAGCATGTTACACATTCCCTCTGAGAACTTGGATCAAAGGGAGCTCGATCCTGTTATAATAACTAAGATGTCAGAAATTGACATTCAGTCCCTTATGGCTATTCATAGCGGATTACCGCAGGTGGCTTCCAATCACTCACACTGGGGAGTCCATAGCTAACCAGCAACATGAAAGTGGTGACCAGCAGAGTATTTCATCATTAATTCTATTATTCAGAGAAGCTGGTACATTTATAAGTTACTTCCATGCTCTTGGCGATGCGTGCATTTGTTTCTCATATTATCATGAGCGATGGCAAAATTTGCTGTGATTGAGAATTAAACCAGGGATTGAATACTGAAGTCGTTTTCGTTGTCAATGCCCCACATTGGAACGGCAATTTGAAGCCGATTTGTTGGGGAGTGTGGATGAACAATTTTGATTATGTGAGTGTTCTAATTAATTCCCCCACGTTAGGAAGTCAATTTCAAGCCGGATATTATGGTGGGATGGGAGATGGTGTGTACGGGGGATGTGGTTGAATGCTGATTATTTATTTCACTGCTGTTTCATTTGACTGGGTTTTATTGTGTGTTCTCAAAGGTCGTTTATACTGGATATTTTGTGACCCGTCAGGTCAGCGGAACGAGGAGCGATTTTCTTACCAATCACATAGAAAAACACACAATAGTTTCCATAAATCACAATTTATTCTCTTGATCACGTTTTCTAACCATAGGTCGGACTGCCTGCGGAAGTCTGAATTCTGACTGTTGCTTATGTATGCTCCTAGCTAACTAACTCAAAACTGACTGTCCTAGGTCACTAACAAACTTATTCCCTAGATAATTTCTTCTTTTCGATTATTTATCCTTCACAACCAAATTGTAGCGTACCGACTTTTCTCCTTTTCCCAACCAACTTGCATCTTAACGATATATATTTTAATTTATTGACTGACTTCTTACTGACCGACTTGTAGCTCCCCGACCTCTCACTGACTGACTTCGAATTTGTACTTCTTTCTGAACTCCCTGACATTTCATTTTTTATTCCTGAGCCCCTCCTGCGCGAATTTTAACTATATATTATTCTGATACCAGATTGAATTCCGGGCTTTCTTAATGGATATCACCTAATATAGAATTGCTGCGATTTGTACGATTTAGAAAGGCGTTTATTGGCTATTCTTATTCCTTTCCCTACACTCCTAGAATTTTTCCCGACCGTTTCTTTTATATAAATTTCGACTTTCACCGTTCGACTGCTGGACCTCTATAGTAATTGCTCTTTTCTCCCTTAGTCACTTTTAGATCGACAAATATTTTCATAGATAACGCACGTTTTTACCCATCTGTTCGCTATCTCTATTTCCTGGGAAGTTTGCGGCGAGGCCCTTTAATGTGCCAAATGGCATTTCTTATCTGCCATCTCCGAGATATTCTCAGAAATCTATACTTTCTATATGCGGCGTTTCGTATTTGCTCCACCTTGCTCCGTTAGATAAACAATATACCTAACTTCTACCCTGAAAGTAGAAATGTTCCTTTTACAATCGGTCGGCAATGGTCTTTCTAAAGCATTCATACAGGTGAAACTAACAATTCTTCCCCACTCTGCCTTCCTTTTTATACCTGTTTCTGCTAAACTTCGAGGACAGACCTTCCGTTACATAAAATAAAATTCGTTAAACATACAATACCTCTTGCAAAATGGATTTCATACAAGGGTCTCTCAGCTATCACAATAATTATAGAACCTGAAAAATGAATACCATACTTACACCAAGAATCCAGTGATGCACAAAATATGCACATGTCAACTCAAATATTCACATACATAAATCTTAATCCTAACAATAGTTAAAATATAAACTTAATATTAAGGTGCTCCAAGTTTCGGTTCAATATCTACGAGCATATGAATTAACCATTAACGTTCTATGCTAGTTATTTGAAAATTTAAAAATGGATTATTGATGATAATGGAGTTTACAGTATGTGAGCCTGAACATCTCAGAGCAGATACATTTGCAAAATAAGACTCCAGTTAAATTCAACTATTCAACATTTACTCATTAAATATCGTGATTGCACCAATTGGTTTGGATAAAAGTAATAAAAAACGTATTAATATGAATAATTGTATTCTCAAAAAGCTATTACTTTAGCTTTTAAAATTAAATGGGGGTTTAGCACAGCAACAGATTATATTAGATTTGATAACGGGGTTTTATTGGAGTTTTGTCGGCCTCTCACACGTCAGCCTAATAGGCTTATTATGCAACCCCATAGAAGAGACGCTTTCACTGTTTCTCCAAAATCTGTCCCTTGAACAAGTTGCAGTACCTAGCCCAGCAATTAGTTTTGAATTTCAAATACATTTCCTTGCATTCAAATACTGAAAGCACAGATACCAAAGTGTAAACATTACGTAAATGCACTCTATCTTACATCATTTCCATTTCCTCAACCAAGATATATAGACAATATATTCAAAAATTTTCTGTGAAATGTAAAATTATACAAGTATATGTGAGAAGACTTTGCATTGTCTTCGATTACTTAAGTTCACTAATCTATTTTTTCTAAGTATCTCGGTTGTGCTTATATTGTATTCTATGATTTCATCAGTTTCTATAAACCACTTTCAGAAACAGGTTTCAATAGCATGTGTGGCGTAGTTAAAATGGATATAATCTGTAAAGTTAGAAAAGTTGCCAGTCCGGACCATAATTGGCCATTCACTTTAAGATTGGGCATCTGTCTTAAACATTCATTTGAAACATCAACTGATTTTTTCAAAAAGTTTATTTAATACAGCTTTCTAAAGCAGCCATGTTATGGATATTTCACAAGGTAGGTAAAACAAAGGGATATACAGAGAAAAATTCTTTGTAAAAGATGGTTAAATGCCAAAAAGAAATTCATACCACATTTTTAAAAGTTTATGGAATCTCTTCTCCTCTTATTAAACGATTGAAAAATGAACTGTTGCATTTCAAGTTGACTGTACCAGCGTTGATGATGACCCACGTGAACGACGCCCGAAAAGAGCAGCAACAACAGAATCCATTCACCAAATACACGACATGGCACTGGATGATTGGCGAGTTAAAGTACGTGAAATTGCTGAGGAACCTGTCAGGTTATATTTTACATGAAGAATTACATATTTTAAAACAGTTCCGGGAGATGTGTACCGCAATTAATAACAGAAGACCAAAAACACATTCGTATGGAAACAATGCAGCAGTGTTTGCAGCATTTTAACAACAACAACAACAACAACAGAACGTCGAACAGAATACGTTCGTACTAGAATCGAAATCGCAGTCAAAACCCTGGGCATAACAAAGACAAACATCAAGAGTTTGGCACGCTAAAGATTTGATAATATTTAAAACAGCAAAATCATAAATAGAAAGCGCTTTCCCAAACTTTTAAACCAACTAGAAGAAAAATTTACGACAAAAGAACACGCCAGTTTGCATAAGAAGAATGAGTTTCATTAAAAGAATGCACCTGCTCATAAAAGTATTTTAGCGATAGGAAATTTGAAAACTTTGAAATGTTAATTTTGGAGCATCCACCTTACTCTCCAGATTTTGCTTCCTCTGACTTTCATCTGTTCCCAAAACTCAAACTCTTTCTCGCTTATCAGCGTTTTCCCATCAAATCAAGAGGCTATTACAGCTGTATAGATATATTTTTCAAATCTTCCAGAAAAATTACTATAGAAACGGGATAATGACATTAGAGCATCTTTGGAATAAATGCACTAATCTTTAGGGAGACTATATTAAAAATTAAAAATAACATTTAAGTTAAAAACTTACATGAATAACCAGAGTTGTTATTCTATTTTTAGTAACTGCAACAGCCTTTATGGACTATGTTCTCTCTTTTTTTTATTGCTAGATGTGTACTTTTCATACTGCCTTTGTTTTCAGAACACAGTATTATGGCTTAGATTAAGTATTCCATTTTATAACCAGTTTTTATACCATTCTGCAGAGAAATTTCATGTTTGGTTACGGAAGGTAAACTACCCCAGTTTTAGAATTCCCTTTGTTTCCATAATACTGCTGAATAAATTACGATATAATTATACAGAGAGGAAAATAATAATTTAGGCATAAAGAACAAAGGAAACCTGTAAATTAAGGATAAAATTAAGTAAATTTCATCCGATGTAAAAATATTCTAAAATGAATCACCAGTTTTAACAAGTAATGATTGTGTTTAAGTTGGGAAAGTATATATATATATATATATATATATATATATATATATATATTATAATTTGGTACGGAATGGGTTGGCATTTCGCTAACGAGAATTTTCGTCGCCGTGCCCGTCGGGGCTGCGTTGGCATACGATATACTCAGTTTGTAGATATGATGTAAATATTGTGTCACATGTATAACCGAGAGATCGTTTATATTATGCTCAATTTGAAATTTCTGTTTAAATTTATGTATAACGTCTAAAATCGATGACAGTCATATTGCTCAATTTTGTGCAACTGGACTGTTTTGGCACTCCTAGTGGGCAACAGGAACCTTGGTTCACTACATTTCCCTGTTGGCTCATGAGGGGTTTTTTCTACCACACCAACTCCCATCAGGATTCAGTTACCCATCACATGATGTTAAAACACACTCTGGCTCCCGCGCACTAAGCCATCATTGATTTCCAAGTTTCAAATTTTGAGTATGGATTTGCCATATTTGGTAGTCTGGAGTATAAGTGATTTAAAATTAACTATCACATATAAGAGAACAAAGGGAATATCTTCTTCGGAATGACCAGTTTACTAAAAGATCAAACAGAAACATTTCAAATATTTGTAAACTCTCTCTCACTCTCATATATACCACATTTTCACAGTTTAATGCAATAAATAATGCCACATTTCAGTAATATCGTCAGCTTATGGGTCCATCTTTATCCATATTTCCCTTTCCCGTAAATTCTTCTGTTTCATCCAAATATTGTGGCCCGTAATTTTATTGCATAAAATATTATTTCAGTTGTTTGACTAAATTTCAGGAACATGGGAATGCCTAGGTTGCATGACAATATTTATCTCATAAATAGGTCTTAAGGAATATGTGTAATTTCGAGTACTACCAGGCTCTAAGACCAGGGGTCGTAACACAGAGGTCTATTTTCTCTGTGCCAATCAACCCCCCCATCATACTCGATGGTTCCACAACAGTCTAGACCAATGAAAGAAAGGACATAGGAAGTCGGCCACCATAAAGGGGAAAGAAAGAAGGAATAGAAATGGGAATTCGCCACATAGCAACTAATGAATCACTGCAAAGACGGTTGAACTTCTTTCATTTATTTCCTATCAAAAATTTTGCAAGCATAGAATTACAAGTCCATGGTGTTTTTCTAATGGGAATCGATTTGGTTCACGGCGAATGAAACGCGAGTATTTGCAAAGCGTTTCCGGTTTGTTTATCCTTATCTTCCGTCTCACTCACATAAGGCAATGTAGAAATCACTCTGATTTCTAGCCCTTCAACACAAAAAAATAATTCGGCTACAATCGTAATTAAAAATTGGCCACAACAAAATTGAATGTAATAGATATTTTAATATGATCGATATAGAAATACGTAATTGTATTATATTTACACGCCAGTTAAGATTAGGTTAATCCTTGAAACTGTTACAGGTTCATCAGATTATTTTGAAATTACATGCACGAGCTTCTCACATCTTAACTTGAAGAAAATAACTCAAATATATTTTGTAATATGTATAAACATTTAGCTTATAAAGAAATTAAATATATGTTATATGTTTCCTTTATTACACTGTTATCTATACTTAAAGCAAACTTGGCTACATGCTTATGTACATATTTGTCAGTTGGATATTATATAAAATCGGCTCTACTATCACACGGAAGTTCTGTCAAGTCGAGGCAAGTAAAAAAAGAATATTCTATTGGGTCGCAGTCTTGTGAACACTTTGTTTCAAGTTGTACTTTTTGTGTATGTGCATGTTTTATTACAAAAAATAATAACCTACTTTGCAGGACCCGAATGGAAACTACATTGCATTAGACAACAAAATTAGGTAGATAGCTACGACTAATCAAAGCTGCCATAACACGACAAATGATTCATCGTTGTTCAGCGCCGTCTGTCAAATAATTAGTATGAGGTTTAAGAGATGTTTGTAATGTTAAATTTTGAATACCCTTATGATCAGCTATTGAACATCAGAATTTACGAGCTTGCAAAACAGATTTAAAGGCATTTAAAAGCAAAACGTTATCCATTTAACTTTAAAATTGACTTATTAGCATTTATTATTAATTTCTTTATCACATTTCAACTCCATTATTTTCTTCGTGGACTATAGATTCCCCATCGAAAATTGCAATCTACAATCTCCCCTCTACAATCTCCCCTCTACAATCTCTGAATTAGTTGTGATATACCTAGTTCATTAATATTCAGAATCTATTTAATAACTAGGGAACGGGTTTTCATGCACTAAAAGCTTCTGAAATGTCCATGCATTTGTGAAATTAAAACTTCAAATATATGCAACAAAATATGCATTTAAACAAACTTTTGGATAATTTATATGCGCTATGAGTACATTTATTTTTTTAAATTATGGATTCACCTTATATTGCAGGTGTTTACCACCAGATTTATTACATTTTCCAATCAGCCTCTTGTTGTGTTTTTTAAGATGTTCGTGTAGTGCAAGAAATTACGTTGAGCCTCGCATGTCGGTGTACAAAAGCTGCAACTTGTTCTACTGTGATTTGTTTAATCGCATTACAACATGTGAACCTTAGAGAATTTTGTAATTCACACATATTTGTATCCTATTTTTGGAAATGTTGCTCTGAACATTTTCTTTAACGATTTTTTCAATAACGCTGGGAACTGTCATTCTTTTTTATAATATTGTCTTAAACATTTTTAACGGCTCACACATTTTAGTCTACTTGCTACCATGGTGAAGGCTATGAAACAAAGATTAGCCTCAATACAGAATCATCGGATTAACAGAATGTACTTATTTCTTACTGTTTCTAGTTTTCAGTACATTATCTCCACACAAATCATGGGGAAAATTCGGAGAAAAATTTACCGGTACCCGAATATCCACCAAAAGATTTCTGAACAAAAACACTTTTGTGGATTTCATCCTTAACATATCCTTGAACTTATTAGAGTTATAACTTGAACCATTTCGAAAGCTTGATTAGTACTCAATATTTTTAATACGCTCTACAACACAACACCATACCATTAATCCTCAAAGTTTATTTTTTAAATTCCTCTTGAACAGTGCGTAGTTTCTCACGTGCATTGACTTTTGTCTTAGCCATTTTTGAACGACTTCCTAAAGGGAATACATCTCCCAGGTTTGAGTAAACCACTACACAGAAATCACAGCAGGCAACTGACAGAAAATCTTATAATGGAATTGCAACTGATGTTTATCTATTTTTCCATTCAGTTCTTGCTTGGTTAGAGTGACTCATAATGATTGAAAACAGAGGTTGGATTACAGAGAAGACTGGCATTTTCCTCTCCCTAGACTACAGTATGCCACACATATGCCGTATCATTAAACCTTCTAACAAATTAGATAGTTTCCTTATGCTGCTAACTAACTCTATGCATATGTGTTAATTCCAATCTTATTTCTAAAATCAGTTATATGAAGAAACTAAAGATGCTTTATAAACTGACAGATATTTATATGCTTTTAATAATACAAGCAAAGTATACATTTATATGTATCATACAATTAAGCTTAAAATTTGGCAAATGCTATGAATCACAAAGAAATGTCAGCATATGAATTGATCACAGTGAACAAAATATATTTGCATGAAACTCAGGTCCCAATATTAAATACTGAGATAGTCAATTCTCCATATACCCTCGGTTAACGCCAAGTAAGATAAAACACAAGCAGTCATTAGCACACCGCCAACTCTTTTAACCTCATTCAGCGCAGAGTACAAAGATACACAACCACAAAGCCAGAGAAAAGGGAAAGTGATCAGAGAACTACGCTAGCTGCGTTTCTCGCTCCCACTTCATCAGTACTGGCGAAGTTACTTTTCTCCTCTCATGTGTAAAAACATTTTGTCTCATAGTTTATACATAAAATATATTTCGGTGGAGTTCTGGTTTAACAACCAACAAATTTAGCGCCAATAATGACTTGCCAAAATTGAAGCAGTATGTAATAAAATGTAATAACTTTCTTCCCATCACAATTAAGGGACAGCTTTAATTTTGCTTAATCATTAAGATGTTAGAATAAATATACAAATATAAAAAACGGTTAAAATTAAAAAAAATGTCTTCAAAGTGCACTCTAGAAGAATTGTTGCAGTCAAATATGATATGAGTATTTATGTGAACCAGAGTGTTTCTCGTTGAAAATAGTACTTTGCTAATCCACATTCACTATTCAAGCTATTTTATACTACAGTGATGATACGAAGCCCAAAGATGAGAAAAAAACACTTAAAATATTATAATACATAATATTATATAAATTTAATAATACCGAAACGGTTAACTTATGTTCGGAACTTTACTTTCATAATTAATATTTTTTTATTTTTGTTTTTAAAAATGGCTTTAAACAAGCTATATACTTCGCAGTTTCCTTTATATGCAATTTAAAATTTAAAATTATTCTATTTTTAGTTGCCTTTGTTTAAATTATATCTATTCTAGTTGATTAGAAAATATTAATTATTGAACAACATGATATGAAATAACTTACATAAAGAGACGACAAATTCGAGAAACAATGCATAAGAGAAGAAATGCTCACAAAAGGAAGAAATTCTGCCTTGCAAGAGACTTTTTCCAGTGGAGGTCGTTGTTGGATCCTAGTAGCTCGATTAAGCAATAGCAAGGGGAACGTACCATAATTAGTTGGCAGATATGAACTTTCTCTCTCTCTCTCTCTCTCTCTCTCTATATATATATATATATATATATATATATATATATATATTCTGCAATTAGAGATAGGTAAAAACGAATAACTCGCAACAAAATTGTCTCGACTTCTTTGCTTTGTCAAAAAGCTATTATTCATTAAATTTATCTTCCAAAATAAGCACTGAATGATCAACTACTTACATTCGAAAAGGTTTATGATGAATAATGTTTAATATTGATTCACATATTGTTGATTTTTAATACTTGAAAATTTTCGAATAGTCCTTTAGAGGATCTCATCATCTGCCTTCTCTGCCGCGGATAATTTTCTAACGCAGGTATGACACCGACAAAGCATACTTAGAAATACTTTTACATGTTTGTTTCAAAATCTACAAGTTAGCATGATATATGAGGTTACAAACGAGTATGCACGCCACTGACTTTTACCAAGTTCCGTTTGAAATGTTAATATCTAATAGCTGATTAGTATATAGTTACAGACAATGTACCTTTAATGAATTATTTTGACTCATATCTTTTGGATAAAAAAAATATGATGCGTTAAACAATGGACAGATATCGCGCAATATTAGGAAAAAAGTAGCATCACAACTTTGTTCTAACAAATGAATTCCTATTGCGTTGACGTGCAAAGTTGAAACAGATCTCATTGCATGCCAATATTGCATTTATGCTATTAATAGAATATATGTTGCAAATATTTTATAACAATTATTTTGTTTATATAATAATGCTAATATTACGTATACATCCTAGTGTATAATTCTAGGGTATTATGTTTTTCATATGATAACTCTTGCTATACAACTCAGTGCTAGCAGGAAAGAATCTCAAGATGAAATAGCAAGTAGTAACAAAAGGTGAACACGAAAGACAAGCTTCATGTCTTTTTAATTTCCAAGCGTGTCAAGCGTAGGGTAATTATATTTTGTACTTTGGGCGCGTGAGGACGCTGCGTTTTCGCGCTTTATGGTATAATTTAGTTTTGAGCGAGCTAATCATTTCTCTATATTTTAACTTTTTAAGCATAGTGGGTAACGTGAGCTTATATTTGTGATCCCCATGGGCGTCGGTAAACCACGTGGAGGTGATTTTTCACAGGAGTATATAAAGAGGCGGTTGGAATCACCCCCTCACTTTTTCAACACTTCGACAAGACTTCGAACGCTTCGTGCAAGAAGCGCGTTATCAATGTTAATAATTAAAATTGCTGATGGCTTGTTTGCTTAGAGAAAATAATATTTATAGTTCCCTGTATGCGGTAGAAATCTACTTATAGTAATTAAAGGGCTGGTGACCCAAACGCGAGGATAGTGCATTCCTAGATCAAAGTAAGACTACTTAACCATCTCCGTTGTTCCGATGATCGGAGGTAGGTTAAGACCACTACACTTAACCCGCTTATTTTCAGAAACGCCTGCTATATGTAAATAACGTTACGATCAATAAAGAATGTAGTGTAAAATGTTACGGCGTGTAATTATTTTACGAAAAGTATCCTCTCCCGGTTCAGTTGAGAGGGACTTAGCAAAACAGAGAAAATTACCCTGGTATTCTGCTCGTAAGGGGAGCTAGACTTCGGTCGTTGCTCTACAGATGCTCCAAGTGCGGTCCCTGAATATCCGTAGTGCTTCTGACGTTATTAGAAACATCCGGGCTGGACTTATTCTAGCCCCATCCTATGGGGTGTCGTTCGGATGAGTTGCAATCGGCATGGCAGTGATCCCGTAACTCATGGGTAAATGAGTACCCGCAGCGACAGTATGTCCCAGAGGAGTGCCTAAGGCGTGTACCTGGGGGCAGGTGATACCTGAATCACTGCTTGTCGTGGGGTGACTTACCTCTTAATTTGAGTAGGTCTATGCTAGACGTGACCTATCCACCAGTGAGAGTCTGGTAGCTAAGTTCGCTTAGGACTCTTGGACTCTTGGGCGACGAGGTCGTCTACGGCCGAAAAGTGGGTCGATTTAGACTCTGGGTGCCGTACTAAATGGAAAAAACCACTGGGCTGCACAGACCTCTGTGTATATTCCCACTGGTCTCGGGGAGGGATCACCACCGTATATGACTTAAAGCGAATGCAACAGAACAACAACAAACCGCTTCAAAATTTCATCTTAAATTTTGAGGCCTTGTAAAGCAGCCGTTTCAAATTATATGTTTAGCCTGAAACTTTACAGCTTATTTTAACGCTTAACTGTAAAAACGCTGTATATTTTAATAACAGACGGGGTTTTTACGATTTTTTAGAAAGTGTGAAGCCATTCTAATACAACATTTAGCGCTATTTAGCTTTAGTATGAATTTCTGGTCACCAAATTGCAATTAATTTTATTGCTCTTAACTTCAACGTTTTACTCTACGTCCGCTATCTCAAATTTCTTGTCTATGACCCTGCTATGTACTGTGAAAATGTTTTGCTGTTGTTCATCAACATCCTGTATATTTCGACATCTTATATTGTCCATTTTTTTCAGTTTTACTTTTGAAGTTATCTGCCATCAGGTTTTCTTTTTATATTCATTGTATTGCATCACAAACGTTCGTCATGATTTCTTTTCCTTGAATAAACTAGCTCTTTGGCGTATTCTAATAGGCATGGTAGTATATGGTTGGATGAACAGGAAGATGTCCGGTTAACCGTAAAGAATAATGGAGATGTTGCTGAGCATATGGATCGATAGGGTTCACTTTCCTCTTGCATATAAAAGATCACCTGTTTACCGTTAAAGTCACGAATGCTGAAGTGCCAACAGGTGGTCTTCGTGACATTTTACTCTGTTTTTTTCTCTCTCTCTCTCTCTTCAGACAGCGAAGAGTAAGTTGTGCAGCTGTGTGTCGAATAAAAAGTTCAACGCTTTGCCCTCTACAAAGGAAAATGGGGTAGATTAAAGATTAAAATATAACTGGAAGAAAAAACGTTACATAATCTATTTAAACGCACAACCAGCGCAATTCTTTGCACAAATTAAATATCTATGGAGCATTTAATGCTTTACTTTGTTTAAGAACCGTGAACTGGTCTCAACTATGAGTAATAGTTTAAAAAGTCGCCTAAATATGTTCATTTCCACACCCCAAAAGCGTGTAAGTGTTAACAATTAAAGGTATGTCGTTAATATTTTAATTTTAATTACAAATATGAAATAACATGTTATGAATAATACACTGAGAGGTTTTTCCAAACTTTTGCAACATTTTGCCACCATTCTTATGTATTTGGATATCATTTTGAGTCTATAATTTTTTTAATCGTATGAGCATGAAAATAAATGCAATTTAATCACATTTTACACCAATTGAAATGTCTAATGGTAGTGTTATTATTGTATTGTTGTTATATCAGTTTTATTCTTCTATTGAGGTATTTTAATCAGTTTAACACATTCAACTGATGCCGTTTAGTCGAGAGGAGGCTGCTAAAGCAGTTGCCCTATTGGAAGATGGACGGGGCATGCGTTATGTTGCCCAGGTGTTACGAGACAATATCTATACTATACAAAGGACATACCGAAGGTTCAGGGATCTTTGTATCTACTGCAGAAGACCAGGATCTGGTCTCAGAAAGGTGACTTTGCCAGATATGATCAATTTCTGCGGATGCAAATTTTGCGTGATCGTCACACAACGGACGTAGAAGCTCAAAATCGGTTACATAGTCAATGTCACCTGAAAACAGTGAGAAGGAGATTTGACGAAGCACAAATCATCTCTAAAAGACCAGCCGGAGGTCCCTTGCTTACCCAGTAACTTAGGCAAGTGTACTTTGCCTTTACTCGTCAACATCTGGAGTGGACTGATGAACAACGGGAAGCAGTTCTTTACAGGTGTGTCGAGGTTTAGTTTAAGATCGCCTGATGACAGAGGAAGAGTATGGAGCTGGACTGGGGAAAGGTGTGCCCCTTTCTCATAGACGGTGACTTTTAGGGCAGGTTCCGATGAGGTATGGGCTGGTATCAGAGATACTTTTTGTGAAGAATGGGCCCTGAATGCAAACCAATACATTAAAGGAAATTCTTCAGGAGCATGTTATTCTCTATGCTGTTTATGTTGGCAATGATTTACGCTTCAGGCATGACAATGCCCGTTCACATGTGGTCCACATTGTGACACAGTATTTGCATGAGGTGGGGATTCGGGAGTAGTTTGGCTAGCACCAAGCTCTACCTCAATCCTATTGAGCATGTTTGTGACATGGGGAAAAAAAGTTCATCAACGTGTTTCTAAGAGCCTCGATGAACTTCGGGAGGCTTTGCGTGAGCAACGGGAGGCCGTACCTTAAGAGAACCTGAGAACTTTGATCCGCAGCAGCCGGTAAAGTAGCAAGCTGTGATACAAGCCCGAGGAGGACACACCCGTTTATGTGTTGCCTTGTGTTACCCTTCAGGTAAAAACGAGATCATTATGAAATGTGGTTAACTTACATTCATTTTCATGCTCACACGATAAAGGATATTACAGACTCAAAATGATATCCGAATACATAAGAGTGGTTACAAAATGTTGAAATATTTAATGTTCAAAAAAGTATAATTCACATATAATAATGCTTAAAATTAAAAATATTCCAAAAATTTAGTTGTGATATTTTTTTTTCTTCTTCTCAATGCATTTTCAGCATACAATATATACATTACATTTTCTTCCAGATTAATCAGTTAGCATACCTCTCTGAGTTTTGTTCCGGGTTCAAGGCTGTCTGAGTAGCTAAAGCTTATGCGGTACTGTCAAGAATGCCCAAGACTGTGCCTATAGCAAGTGAGTGAGCGCGGAGTGATTCTAAGCTAGACCTTCATTAGTCATGCCGAGTGATACTTCGGAAGCTATGCCATTGATGTTTTTGTTACTGTGTGCAAAGACAGATTTCTGTTTTTATTATGAACTGCCAAATAAAGCGAGGAGCTAACATCAAATGCTGTGTCAAACTCGGTAAATATGAAAATGAAACCTTTGAATTGATTGGATAGACTTACAGTAATGAAGTAATGGGACATGCGAAATGAATTGGACCGCTTTTGCTTTCAGAATGACAGAATATGACTGGAAGACGACTATAGGAAAAGGGTGATGATCCATGAATATGAATGCAAAAAAATTGGAAAATATTAGGAGTCTTGTGCATTAAATACCAGGAAACCATCCAGAACATTGCTAATTTCATTCTCACGCATATTTGGTGCAAAAGACCTGAAATGTGACGCGAGGGCCATTGGATGTTCCAACATAAGCATACACTGGCCCACATAGTTTTTTTCACTAATAAGTAGAATCGGACTATTAGTAACTATAAACTGAAATACAACATAACATGAGTGCTTCCATTTAATGTTTCGTGTGCTTCTAAAAGCTTTGTTTATATTTATATTTTAACTTAGCTCTTACTTAACTCATGATGAAAAGACGAACATAATGAGCTATTTTATATGAATATATTTAAATAAATATATCATCAACTCTTGCTTGATAGAACCATTGTATTGGTGGAAACATAAAAATACATATTATGGCACTGCATGATATTTGGAATATGTATTGTTTGAATTGTTGTGGTGTGTTTGTCTATCCCTGGGGGAAGAATTGCCAATAACGAGAATGGTTGTTGATGGCATTTGGTTATCAGATGTTTCCAGAAGGAAATCTTGTGTTTTAATCTGATTGGTGGTTGGGAATTCCCCACCTATGTAGCAAGTCATAAGGAAAGAGTTAGTTGAGAATACATCACCGAAAAAGTAGAAGTGTTATGTGTCCTATCTTTCCTCCAACCCAGAAGCATGCTCAGCTGAACTCGATACTGTAAAAATCAGGTATGTAGAAATTGCTAACATTCACTCTTTGATAACCTGGAATGATATAATAAATACATTAATGCGATATAGTGAAACACAGGTGTTTCAGTTTTATAAATTTCTTCTTCCCCTTCCTGGATGTCACAAACCAAGACTTGCTTCTGGAAATTTCTGACAACTAACTGCCATCAACGGCCATTTTCCTTAAAAGGCACTATTTCTCCAGCAATAAATGAACCACAATAATCCAAAGAGTATGTATGCCACAATATTATAGAACTATTTTTATAATAAGTTTCTTCATATGTGAGTGTGTAAAACAGTGATGATTTTTCTTTATTTCTCTGCTTTTCTTGCACGTATTTCTGTCTACATGTTACCAATACACACTCTTTTCCCATTTCTTACCTCTCTGTCCACGCTGGAAGTATTTGTTACCTGTGTCATGTCTCTATTGATTTGCACAGGCAGGGCACTTTGGGAAAAACAATGTGATTTAATTGTTTCCAGCATGGTCGCTTCTCTTGTTCACCACTGGCAGAATATGCTTCGGAATCATATCAATAACACAAGTTGTGGCCTTTATTAAAAATTGGTAGAATCGGAACGGTTTCCGTTAACCCGGCCTAATGGCCATTATTTTATGAAGATTTGTAAGATTTTTATTCTTGGAATTAAAAAGTTTAATGTTCTTTAAGTTCCTGATTTATTTAATTGAGGGTACAGGGAGAAAAAAATTAAAGTTCATTTTTGATGAAATTTGAGATTTTGGTGCCAATGGATTTTAGGAATATATACATTCTAACACATTCATATAAGAAAAAAACCACATGCAGTCTATAAATATCACATAGAAAAATTAGTATTCAAAGGGAAAGCAATCAGAGTCCTCTGTAAAATATCTGCAATGAGACCATAGCAAGAAAGGGAGCTGATAAAGTTGCAACAACGTTGTTCGACTTTTGTTTCACTTGAACCCATCAATTCGAAATTTGGAAAAAAAAAATGTGTGCCCTGTCAAAATAAAAATTATACCATTATTCACCTTATTTATATTATGATTCATAAGTACAAGAAATGAATCAGTAAAAGTGACTTTGCCCATCAAATGCCTAGTTATATGGAATGAGACAAAGACATGGGTTTAATAATTGTAACACCCAGCGACTAGAAATGTGAAACCATCTCCCTTCAATATCATTCACATGATATTTTCAAATCGCAGTCTTCATTCCTAACTAAAGAATACAGAAAAGCATGTACAACGAATATAAGATAAACACGAGAAACTGTATCTGACAAAACCTTCTAGAACTATAACCAACCAAACAGCTGTACACAGACTAATGAGCTGCCTGCACATTCCTATTCGAGTTTAATTTCAATTTCCAAGGCAAAATATGATGACCTACAATACCTGCAGAGATTCCGTTTCGAAAATACTCAACCTATTTTTCAAGGTTACCTATAATAGGCAATGAATAATTTTGATTGAATGATTATTTTCAACAGTGATTCATAGCGTTTGCATTTTTCTCAGGAAATGTCTAGTTTACTTTGGTACATTCCATAATATAGCTAGTGGACTTTGAATGCATTTATCTACAAGTATATTTACTTTAACATTTTATTGTATTAACATGAACAAATAACACGTGATGCTAATTTCAAAAGAAGGAAATGTCAGAAAACTACCTTAAGAATTATTCAGGGAAAAAAACATTTGTATATATCTAATGTGCTTAATCCTGTAGCGCTCTTAAACTCCAATTTTCATTTCTGTAAAAAAGTAAAAAGTGGAATTTGACTGATTTTCCCTTGTATCCTTCTATTGTAATAGGATTTTTTACAATGATTCACCCAATGAATTAATTTGATTTTTTAAAAGTTTCAGAAGGTATTTAATATGTAGCATTTAGTTAAATGCTACTGAGTGCATTATTGTGAGCGAGATATTTTAAGCTTTCTTGGTATGTTAGCTTAAGCTATATTTCTTCAGGCACATCCTGGGGTTTTTCTTTCCAGCTTACATATTAATTCAACTCTGTCCACACATCAGAGGAAGAGAGTCTATATTATAAATAATTGATTGTAGGAAAGTAATAAAAGCTGCAAAATATGCTAATATGTTTTCTTATTTCAACTTATTATCACAAAAAATAGACATTTAACAGGATTTGGTTAGACATTTATTGAAATATGAGCGTAGACCTAATCAAATAAAATGAGCATAGAGCAACAAATATTATTATCAAACTTTGGCAAATATCAGCAGAAGTGTGAACCTGAAAGAACGTCAGCTCGACACATGCTTGGTTTGTACACCAGAGTTCTGGTACTGAGTTTCATAATGAGATGCACAGGCACACTGTAACAGTGCACCATGCGTGTATGGTCAACAGACGGGATATGAAGTGATAAACCTTGCGGTTAAATTCCACAACAAACACAAACCATGGTGTTTGAACATTACTAATTTCTCCACGGAGAAATTTACTTGATCCTCCATAGTGCAGAGGAATTAGTAGCAAGAAGCACGACCTTGCAAGAATCGTTACACTCCAGGCTGATTTAGTTTTAGCATTAGGCAGCATATGGATGTACCTTCAATTTTATTTACCAAGGAATTTTCAAAGTTCAAACGCTTTTGGTTCATGGAGTTTAGGCGCAAAAGTTTCAAAAATTGATAAGATTTTTCGCAGAATTGATGTGAATGTTATTATAACAGAGGACTTTCGGTACAGTAAGCAAATTTGAAAATATGATGAGAGCCATGGCCAACTGGAGACATTAACGCAGTCATTAACAATGATAGTTCATTAGGTCGTAACTTTCATATATTTCACCTTAGAAAAATACCTGTAGGAAACCCAGTATCATTTTGCTAAAGATTAATAATTTAATCTTTATTTTGTCAAAGTTTGTTCTAAAATTAAATGTTAAATACAAAATCAAGTTAACTGCAGTAGACATATATGATATTCCTGAAACCAATAAAAAATTTATGGAAAAGTTCTGAGATAAAGAGATGTACAAAAACTGCATGTAGAAAGTGTAAAGAAAGAAGATTACTAATAGAATAACTCTATTAACAGAATAAATGATTACGACTATTAAATCAAAATGGCGGTTTGGATAAGTTCTCATTAGCATCTCTGAAAATTTTATTGTATTGTAAAATATAATTTTTTAATCAACATTAACTGCTGTTGGACACTTAACATACTGTTCATAAAGTGATTCTAACTCTGTCTTGGTCTGTAAATCGCTCTTCTATTGCAATTACTATATCTGCGTTTTAGAAAAATATACGACGATCCATAAATCCCAATCCAGCTGCCACAATTTCCTACATCGTAGTCGGAGATTTCTGAGTCGATACATTGTTAAATCAGGAGCCCCTTTTTTAAAAAAAATTACTGCATCATTTCCCCACAGCAATTTATCGCAGCTGAGTTAATATTATAGAATAATAAAAAAAAAAACGAAATGAAACAGGCAGTTTGGCTGGTCCTTGAAGTGAAGAAGATGCCGTCAAAGTTTTAACTTATTCCAAGTACAAGATTTGACCCATAAGCTACACTGGTCCACATGTGCGAAAATTTAACTTCACGGCTCAAGAATTCCATGCCTAGACATATCAACGTGATACGTTGATCATGTGTATTATATTGTTAGAGCATTGCACGATAAAATTTTAAAAGATTTGTTTGGAAACTGCAACATTTAAAAACATCTCATCTGTATTACCCTTCAGATAGGACAGAAGTACACTAGAAGTGGTGTAAATACGAAACTAATACGTTATTTTACGTCGCTGCAATGCTTTAAACATTAAACAGGGACTATGTACAGTAAATTGAGGTTACGTTGAGTTGTATTCTCCCACTGTAGTTTGTATGACTTCAGTTCTATACCCGTTTTAATGAGAATAGCGGTTCCAATAGAGAATTAATGCGCGAAGGCTGTTTATGACACCTTACATGATGACCAACATAATACATTGAAATACGGGTTAATTAGCTCAGTACGCAACTGCCGCACCAACTTCTGATTATACGGTATATCAAATGATACAATAACAAATTATTAATTATTATATTGCGTTTATTCCAATTAAGTAAATGTTTAAATTGTTTAACCTCATTTACGAAGCATATGTTGGAAGTACTGTCAAAATCAAGTCCCTTATGTTGCAGATCCCTTCGAAAAGTACGCGTTGTCTGGCAACGTATCCACTTGATAACGCGAGCGGCCGCTTTCGGTGCAAAACTGTACTAATGTTACTGCTAATGCTAAATATGGATCGCCAAATTCTGGAACCTTACTAACTAAAATGTACATGATTGAGCATACACAGCAGAAATAGAGGGGGAATTATGTATACTTCCTATTTTTAGAAATCACAGTTTGACTCAAATTTATACTAGGTTCTGGTCTATCCAATTTTATAATTTCTATTTTCTCTTGCAACATTCGCAGATAAAAAGACCTAAAATGTAAGTTTTGTGTAGTGTTAATTTTATTTACATTCAATTAAAGCCACCACTCCTTAAATACAAGTGAAACTGCAATTGCCTGCCATTCAGCAACAGTTTACTACAAACGAAACAACTGCCTATCGCTTCTGGATTGTGTAATATTGAAGATAAAGTGTAATATTGCTTGATACTGAAATAACTGCAAGATTTTCCATATTTAATACGTACAAAGATGTTGCAATTAATATACTGTTGCACTAAAATTATCCCATAGTCTTGTAAAATGTTTTACTTAAATTTTAGTGCAACAATAATCAAATTATGTAAAAATCAAAGGCACTTTGGTAGGAACGTACATGACGTAAGGTGACGTTTTAGGCGGTGCATATACGATAAGAAGCTTCGTCTACTGTTTTCTCTCGTTTCCCGATCAAACTACTCCACATGGTAATCGCAAATACAAACATCAGGCGGAAGTCTTCTAAAGACATTTTTACGGACAGAAACGCATCAAGTTATAGTTGTAAGAAATTAAAGGTTTAACTTTTGAGAGAAAGCGCAAGCCAGCAACCTTCTAGAGGAGCTTCCCCTGTTGTATGCTCTTCATTCTCTCATTCCCCGATTTTTCTAGCTATTACTTCAAGTGAATTTTGTTCTTCTCTTCTCATTCTTCTTTTCCTGATTTTCTAGATCTTTTAACTGTTGTTTTGAAAGGTTACGACAAAAGCGAACCTCTTTAAAGGTCTGAACTGCGATGACCGACACTCAGAATTCCATAATGGGCAATATATTTTCCAGTCTTCTTTGATAACTGTTTTTATTCCTAACTGTAGTAGTCTTACATAACACACAGAACAGCAGCGTGGCGACTGTACTTCACGATGTATAGGGCGTTACAAAAGTAAGAGGTAGCTTTAATTGTTCATATTATCTTCAGATTCCACACAAGCTATCACTAATTTATTTATTTAACAATGGGAATTTTGCTTAACCATTATAAGAAGTTTCTTTGATTCTTCTTGTAATTTAAATTACTGAGTAAAAATGTGACCAGCTCCTTGTCTATTGGTTAGCGTGGAGGACTGCTGGCCGGGAGGCCCGGGTTCGATTCCCAGTACCTGCTTAAGAATGTTTCTAAGTTGGGAAGTTCTGGAATGGGGCATCCAGCGTCGTGAGGACAATTCCCAATTACTAAATCTGCTTCTGAAGCTCAACTAATAAAATGCATAACGGCGTAAACAAGGAAAACTTTTAAAATTATGCACAAAAGCAGTGTAGCTACTATACATAAACTAAAGATTGGCTCTGCTTGTGAAAATAATCCACACATTTAAACTCTTTAAGGCAAAAAAATTGCAATAAAATTTTGCAAGCTGAAAGGAGTACTCCAATACAGATAAAAGCAACCTAACTCAGGAAGTAAGACAGGAAGGAAAAAATTCTTGATTCAGTTATCAGCGTCAGATAAAAATGAATTAAGTAGTTTTCTATAATAATGATTCATTATAGATTCCTATTTACTGGAAGTTTTATTAATTATTTTTCCCTAACTGAACTGAAAGTATTTCGTTAATTGGGTGAAAAACTAATAGTGTTGTGGTATTATTGGCAGTAGCACATTTTGTACACAGACGATTAACTAATTGAATTTGTGCTCTTAATGGTCAAACTGTGGCCGAACTACAAGCTCTTGGTCTCACGGAAAAGAGCCAAAACAACCACCGCCCTATCCTTCATCACATAGCCGTCATGAAATTTCGTCCGGGCCTGGTTAATAATGGAATGAACAAACCTCTCTGCACCTTCCTACTCTTAAACATTTATGGTGGAAGGGAAAGGGGCTTGGGGGAGAAATGAGAAATGATTTACCACCGTGTAACACCAGTGTGTATAGCGTGTTCATTAGACTAATGAGGGAAAGGTTTCCAGGAATTCATTAGTGTTTTTGCATATCATGTTTGATGCAGGAGATGCCACCGCTTAAAACCAATTTTAGAGTAACACTGGCTCTTGTAGATTAACTTCTGTACCTATCATAAGCAACCTCGCATCTTTAAGAACAAGACTTTATCAGTGTAATTATGAAATCGGCTGACTAGCTCCACAATGCCGATACTTTTTCTCGGCATTGTCTTTACTGTACTTCCATATCAAATAAACCTGAAGTCCACCTACAACACTCTATCATATTTATTCTTGGCATATCTAAATAAATGTTAAACAGCGAGTAAACACGGATCATTTGTTCGTTTTACCATCTTATATTTACCATAATACTACATTGGTTTTTCGTCACATATCTATCTTGGTCAATATTTTCACTCCCTCTTCTCTTAATTTCCTGCAACTTTTCGAATCGTGATGTAGGAATGACTTCACGTTGGAGGCGTTCGCTTATTGGCTGATACGAACATGTAAAGTAGCAGGTCTTTGTACGCTCAGCGAGAGCACACTCTTCCAAGCTTTCTTCTGAAGTTCCGACTTCGGGGAGTAATATTTGGCTACTAATTAGAAATGCATGGAGCCTCTTAGCTGTGTATCCAGTGACCACATCCAACTTGTTAAGCTATAAAAGCTTAATAGTAATATAATATGCATTTCTTTTGAGTTATGGTGGTTTTATTAATATAAGTTTTTCTCTTTAAGTTCATGTTAAAAAGTTTTGTCAGGTTATTTTCAGGTCATTGCCATATATCTAAAGTGAACTTGCTTTGGTAATGAATTGCATAGTTACGTCTTTTAATCAAATTAATTATTTATTTGAAGTACAAAGGCTAGTTTTATGTAGTTTATTTAATTATTATTCCTTTGCCTAAGGTCTAAAGTAATCCGAAATAGCTAAATGCGACATCTTCTTTATAATTTTTATAAAGGTCTTTGTTTAAAATCGTTTAACGTTAATCATTTTTAGTTTATTACCACCATTGCTGTTGTGCGTTTATTACATGTTAAGTTTTACTATGCTGCATCTTACAATTACAATTACAATTAATAATGTTTCTAATACATTATATATATAATGGAATTCATAGTAGCTTAGGGAACACCGCTAACAAAACTTTTCGAAAAATTAAACAAATTATAGAAAAAAGGAGGCTACAAGGCGTCATAATATTCAATTATTATAATATTTTGTTTTATTTACTTAAACTATATACGGCTACGCCGAGTTAAGCTAGAGTTTTGCAATCCCCATTGCTTCATTTTTAAGAGGCACACAACAATTCACAGATATCAATGCCTTAGACTGTTAATGCACTGCTATCCTTTGCTGCTGTGCTTTGCGGGCATAGTATAACTCGAATTTGGCTCGGCGTGGTAAATTGTTACATTGTGAATGAGTAAATGCGTTGCTTTTTAATAATAAGAGCCTAGCAACTTTCCTTTGTTAAAATGTTGAGGAGAATGGAAGAGACTTTTAATTAAAAAAATGTAATGAATGCTCAGCAACGTCATTAAAGTTGAAATTAAATGTCAATATCGATTGGAATAACTAGAAATAGTGGAAGGAAGGTTGGCGTCTTAGGACATGCCTTATATTATATTATATATTATAAGGCATTATATTTACGATGTGGAGGGAATATCAAGAATATAACAGTCTAGAAGAACAACTTCTAAGTAAACCAAGGATTACAACTGCTGTACAAGTTAGAGTTCTGTGCTTAAGGACCCCGAGAGAAATGCTGCAATGTTAAGAAGTGCCATACACAATGTTGACAATCTGTTCCAAACTTTAAAATTAGACTGCACGAGAAAGTACTTCATTCTTGCTGTCCGGGGAATCGCCGGGGAAACCAGACACGTCGTATTGCACGTTGTAGGGAGCACATCAATTGGCTAGAATAACAATTGAGCCATGGTCTCTTCATATGAACGCGATTAAAATTTCAGGAGAATATGCCTATGAAGACAACTAGAGAAACAGAAGCATATACCTATAGGAAGTTCACAGACTTAAAGGGGAAACCACCATGGTCTGGGGAAGAAATAATGACAAATAGAAAAAGAGATCACGTTTTCATCCATGGAACAATGGAGGCAAACAATTAATATGTTTTACAGCCTATGCTATCCTATTGGTGAAGGATCTGGTACTAAACTTATATGCAAATAATGTCAAAGCATGTGATACATACTGCGAGTCTAGGTGATTATAAAGGCTATGTTACAGTACTAGATCGGTCTACCTAGTCCCCGGATTTACTTACAATAGAGGTAATATAAGATAAACTTCAACAAAAATTTTAAGAGGATACAAGAACATCATTTGTTTCCATTGTCACTGGCAATATATCGAATAAGATGCTTTCTTCATTAACTCTTCAATGTCAAGGAGGTGCCGAGCAGTACTTAATGCAAGAGGTGGTGATGTAAATTACTGATGCTCAAACCCCGCGGGAAACTTGAGAAAAATTTACATATTGATTATGTGTTATCTTTAAAATTATAAAATTTGGTTATTTTCTTAAAGTATATAAATATTGGTTACAATATTATAAAATGAAATTCTTTTCATAATTATTAGAACATTTTAGAAAAAGTGTATTCTTTGGGTCTATTACCTTAGGTCCCCAATAGTTGGCGATGGAGGCGATATGCTGACCAAATATCACTCTGACCTCTGTAGAAAAATAAACGTTACTAAATTATCCTTGTTATATTAAACTCTCATTTAAAGAGGTCAAGACTAGAAATGGGCTATGGTTTCATTGTAGAAGAAGAATTTCTACAATATTATTATTTGGTTATTATGAATTTTATAATTTCATTTATTACACGTTTGGATGCGAGTTCTGTATAGAAAGCTAGAGACCATACATAAGCACTGGTTAAGTTTAAGTTGTGTAACCACAGACTTATTCCTCCTTCGAGACATCAACAGAAATAAGTCTTCTAGAGGTAACAAAAGCAAAACAGATGTTGGTCTATTATGTAATTGATGATAATTGAATGCCACATGTCTAAATTTATGTCAGAATTAAGACCTTAAGAGGGAAAACTGGAGAGAAAGCTCGCAGGTTTGGGACAAAAACCAAGCTATTTTTTACCGCATTGAATTATAATGTAAACATGGTCGGACAAGAACAGAAGATATTTTGCCATATCTTATAATATGAAAAGCAAATATTCTGGGGAAGCTCAGTTGAAAACAAATGTGTTTATATATTACAAAAGTAGGTAATATAAACAATTTGTGATAGGAATAATAGAAAATAATATAGAAATTTATTAAGAAAACTAATAATTTTAACATTTCCTTGTGAGTGTATACTTTATCACATGAACTGGTACAATAAAAATCAAAACCATTGCATTAAAATATATAAATACATAACATAGACACCAGGCAAACGAGAAATCAGCTTGAGCTCATTGCAAATGTACTCATACTTGTTATAAAAAAGTTCATTATGGATGTATCAGAGTACATAGGGTGATTTTTCCTTCGCGTACGTCATCCATGTGCAGTAGGTCGCAGTTATCATGTTTTGCATTTCTCGTCTATGTTCCACGCTTGAAATCCGGCTGGGGAGCCGGAGGGGAGGGCAATCTAGGAAGGTACGGTGTTCTTATGTGTTATATGATAGTATATTAAGTAGTCATTAGGCGACGTAATAAACTGTACGTAGATATCGCTCAGTTCAGGTATTCTGTTCCACAAATAGTATTTATTTATAATTCATACTTGGTATAGAATCGCCTCGTGATGCATGGAGATTGTTTTAAGAAATATTCCTTGATATTCAACTTCCAAGTCAAAGTTTGATTCACGAACGGGAAGCATTCTTGATTAAAAAAAAAGCTTAGAAGCACGTACAGTTCTCACAGAAGAAACGGTAAATAACATTAGACATGCTCTGGAATGTTCCCCTAAAAATCACTGCAACTTCGTTTTCAGCAAACGGGAATTTCCTATTTCTACAAACATATTGAATTTAAAACTTTATAAAGTTACTATAGTGCAAGAATTAAAACTGGGTGACCCTGCTTCCAGGAGTAGATTTTGTGAATCGATTTTGAATAGCATGCACTAGGGAAAAATTGGCCCAAATGTAAATTTTCTTTACGGGCGAATCTTGATTCCACCTAAATAAATTTGTTAATTTACAAAATAACCAATACTGGAGTTCAGAAAAAACTAACCTGCTTCACGAGGGGGCTCTATTTTTGTTTAAACAAACAATTAATAGTGATAGGTATATGAAGAATATTTTGCACCACATTTTCTGTGAATTAATTGAGAGAGAATGTAGATTCTCGACTTTCCAACAGAACTCTGCCATGGCACATACAGCCCATCATTGCATGCAATTGATGAAATATTTGACAATAAGAGTCATCACTAACAATATATGGACCCCTCGGTCTCTGGATTTACGACTTGCGATTTTTATCTCTGGGGGGCATTAAAGAAAAAAGCGTACAAGGCAAAACCACACAAATTAGATGAACTGAAAAATAACATTCATGAAGAAATATCTTGCATTTCTCAGATGGAACTGCAGATGGTGATGTTAATGACATAAACTGATGCTATGAATGTATGGGAAATGAAGGGAGGCAGTTTCAGCATCTTCTTGCTTGTTGATGGTCAGTAAATATCGTTTTAAGTGTTAGTAATAACTTACGTGACAATCATAGCTGCGGACTTCCTGATTCCCTTTCACCGCAGTATCAGCTTGAACCAACCGATCGGCCGTTACGAGTGAAGCGGTCCCGTGAATGAAAAAATAACCCATTTTATTTACTCGGGAATTGTCACCTGATAATTGGGAAAGATTGAAATCTGTGCGATAAGTCCTATTAATCAGCTGATGAATTCACAAGTGAATAATGTAGGATTCAAATACTCAAAAGACACATAAAATATCACTGTATAGCATATGGCAATGTATTAAATATGTCATCTCTGTCTCTCTCTTTGTTTATTGCAGCTTAAACATAACAAATGTTTAAGCTGCAAGTTCATTTATATACTTAACCAACTTTCATTCTCCCTATACACCGCATGTGGTGCCTCAGTAGTAAAAACGGGCGTTAAAACACCATTCAAAAAATATCCCCATGTACCATAATTGTATATTTTGACTTGTTTCACGTTCTGCAGCACATACCTGTATATTGTACAAGAATTCTATGGAAGTACATTAACCGTAACAGGAAACAAATTATTTTATCAACTATTATTATTTATCAACTACTTGTCATGCCGTTTAACCACTCCTAGCGTACCTGTTCTTTTATTACACATGATTCTGTACCCTTCAATGCTTGACTTGTGAACACATTTGGCCGTAAGCAAACATTTTCATGTATAGTTTATGTTTAATTACTTTCGTGTAATTACTATTAACTCACCTATTTTGTTAATAGTGACATCTAATATAATTAATTCAATGTAAAGCTTGATATCAAAACGTCTTTTGAATAAAACTGTAATAAAATATTTTTGTTGCATTTTGTTGCAATCAGAATTTTATACACTTACTTGAAAGTTATCCTCACTCCAGAACGTTTCTCCAATATAAGAATGTGCTTAATAAGATAAAATATTCCGAAATATTTTTGCTTTTTATTACACATTTTCAGATCTCAATACTTAATTTGTGGTAATATTTATTTTTTTCTTTCTCTTCAAATTCTTTTCCCACAATTTTCCTTTCAGTTATTTATTACTAGATAACGAAGTTTTACTTTTCCAGTGTGCTCTTTTGCATACATACCTTTTAAGACGATTTTTTTACTGCCTTTTTGTAATTTATACCTTTAAATTATTTTAAATCATTTGATCTTAAATTATGTCCAAATTTTAATTATAAAATGGTTACTTCACCCAAAATATAATTTATTCTCTTTTTCACATACTTGACAGCAATCAAACATGGTTTTTCTTGCATAGAAAGGTGTATAGTACAATGCCAGCAATATCTTTTATCAGTAATTCCTGCACTAAGTTGAATTATTTGTTGAAAGTCATGTAAACTCTGAGATTTTGTTCGTTAAATTGTAATAGTGCAACTGTATAAAGATGCCTACATTTAATTCAGTAAGGCGACCTTGTATCGGCATTGAATATGGAAATCTCTTTGCTTCCGTGTAGATGGAGCTATAAAACGAGAGTTTTAAATTTTCACAAAAACTAGGAAAGAAAAAAAAAATTTGCAACAAATTGTTTTCAAACTCGTAGGCTACACACAGAGGATGATAAAACAAAGCAGTGTCACGTGGTTTAACGCTGGAATTTTGAAGGACGCGACAGAGAATATAGGTTGTTAAAAATAAATAAAAATAAAAGAGAGTTCCTCATTGTGAGATCTATCGTAGAGGTCCTGAATCATGTTGTATAATTACTCAAAAGTTTTTATGATGCCTCAGAACTTTGATAGAAGATTTAGTATTTACTTTAAATGTATGTTAATGAAGTATTACGTAAATGAAAATGAAAATATGACCCAAAAGCTAACATGAACGACGTCGAAACAATCCTCAAGGGGTAAACTTGTGACTGGTAAGTGATGTTAATGGTAATTAGTGCTGGGACATGATTTAAAACCTGAAACAATCCTTACGGCCTACCCTCACTAAAATATAATCATAATATAATATGTGTGTTGCAAACTTAATCGTATATTTTATGTATTGAAATTAGTGTGTATCATAAGGTTTAACTTCAATATGTGAACTGCATGTCGACAAAAGAGAAAGTTCTCTGGTGTAACTGTTTACGGGAGCCTGTAAGGAAGCAATAAACATCTTACAAAGGAAAGGAACAAGCGTATGCCACTTCTTAAAAGACCTTCCGTTGGCGAAGATTAATAAAATTATAAGGTATTGTTGTCATGAAGTGTGGGCAACAACACCAAAGCGATCAATAGGGAATTAATGATACGCCACTACAAAATATGGCGATCAGCAACCAAACCACATCATAATTGGCGACCAATCTGTACCCACCGACAAACCCGCTTCAACATTAATGCCAGGCCTGGGGCAATTCACCGGGAGCATACTAAACCGCTTCAAATCCTAGACTATGTATGCAAAAATACGGTTTAAAATACCCAAATATGCGCTTAAAATAGAAATATATATATACTTGTATAATTATACACCAAAACTTGATAATCTGCAAAACTTAGACATAGTACTAGAATCAATGGGGGGAGGTTAGCATAAGAGGAAATATTCTAATTATTAGATTTAACAAAAAGTGTAGTT
This sequence comes from Metallyticus violacea, assembly GCA_030762175.1. NCBI lineage: Eukaryota > Metazoa > Arthropoda > Insecta > Mantodea > Metallyticidae > Metallyticus > Metallyticus violacea. The sequence continues at coordinate 94,644,658 of CM060832.1, read as the reverse complement.
TTTTTTAGTTGTTCCCTGTATGAAAGTTTGTGACGCAATATATTTTTTCAAAGTTTTCGTACAGCAACTTATTTCTTCTGACGTAAAAATAAAATTGTACATAGAAAATGTTCTTTCCATATCACATGACGACAGGGAAAAAAAATTAGGACTGAAGTTCAAATCTCTATCATATCCTCAAAGCACTTGACTAATTTCCCTCAGCTTCTTCATATTTTGTGAGGGGTCACAATTTGTGCTTTACAACTTATAAATAGTTTCCAAGGAATTCTGCCTATATGATGAACCACTTTAAATATTTGTGACATCTAACCTAGAAAATAGAAAGCATCGTAAACAATACTTCCTAAGAGAATAGTATGCAAGTAGAACAGTTCAGGTTGTCAAACAATTATTTGAAAAATTGATTAGAAAAACGAACATGAAAAAATATAATAAATATTTAGTATTAAAGGGTAACATACACATCTCTTTATTGCATAACTAACAAAATTATTTGCATTTTTTTTTTTTTTTTTTTGGCAATTTCGAAATTTCAATACAAAGACTGCTGGACACGCACTTAACTTTTTTCAACCAATGTAGAGCATTGTCAATCTTAACCATGTTCCACTAGGTGGATAAAGATGGTTCTGCTGTATGTTGCATGTTTTATCTAAGCCCAGAAATCTAAAATACAGTGCTCGCAACAACAAAATCATAAATATGCACGAAATACTTCCTTAACAACGTCAAAGTATATATATACTAACGTCCGAGATGTACATATATACTGAGGGTGCCATAATTGTATACACCCATTCACAGTAGATATCTATTTAATATATTTCAAAGTTTTACCGAAAACAACAGTAATGTGCAGTAAGTATGATGTTCTGTAAACAGATGTGACTCACATTACATTATGTTAGCGTTGCTACAAAATGGAGCCAAGATTATGGTTTGAATAGCAGAAAGCAATTTTGAAGTGGTATTGGAGAACGAGAATGCTGTTGAAGTTCAAAGGCAATGGGGACTTGTGTACAGAATAGAACCGTCAACGCGAGTAACAATTGCACGCATTCGAGACAAATTTGAGCCTCGTGGTACCGTAAGCGATGATCACAAGTGTAGGTCTGGGCAGACAGCTACATTGGCAGCACTTCAGGAAGAAATTGAAACGGCATGTGCTGCAGTCGCCGAGGACACTTTCGCAAAAGTTGCTCAATCAGTAGTTCAACGTACTCAGAAGTGTATCGACGCCGATGGTGGGCATTTTGAGCAACTGTTGTAACTATACAAGTCTAAGGTGATTAGTGCTCATCATTTTCTGTTTGTGTGAATTCAGTTTTGTTATGTTAACACAGGTTTTTCTTTGCTTGAAGTGTGTATACAATTTTGGTACCCTCTGTATATGTATGGACTAATTAAACCTCTTAATTAAACATGAAACATGTCAATATTAAGTTGTATTAAGATTTGTAACCTCAATAAAAATATGTATTACTTACATTTCTCAACACAACTGATAAACCGAAAATGTTAACAAATAAGACCCACATAATGACTTATTAAAGATGACGTTCTTCTGGAATCAAATGTTCCATTTATCTCCAGTAATTTAATTTTCTTTTTGTACCTCTCTCTAATAAGACTTACGTTCCAAGACAACTCAGGTTCAATCTTTTGATTTCACAGGTCAGGATTCAGCTCAAAGTCATTCAGTTTGTATGTGCAATTTTGTTCCTATAAACTGATACTTTAAATCGTATTCTGGACAAAATAATGCATTTAGTATTAATTTTAGTCACTAAAACTATTGAAAACCATCTGTTAACCTGATGGAAGATAATAGATTCCATTATGACTGAATTCATAGGGGGTAGTGAGCAAAAGATCCTTTAAATGTGACTTTCAGTTCGGTAAGTATTCGAAATTCAGGCCCTCTGAGATAATTATCCAAAGAAATGAAAAGACGTCAATCTAACGATGCAATAGCTGAAGAATATGCCCGATGCACTGGTCTTCCAAACAAGACACCGCGAGCCATTTTAATTGCATGTGGTTTTGTATTGCATTACAAAAGAATCGTTTCAAATTCAGATAGAATTGAAATATATACTTCAGGTGTTCGAAGAATCAAAAGATATGTTGATAAAGAATAGAATCACCTCCTCCTGTGTGATCAGAAAAGAGGCATTGAAATTTCTATCTGTTAAAAGTATTGTGATAGCTTTGCGATTCATCATTGCAGGTTCATTAGTTTTTCAGCTTTTCATGTACACGTTCCAGATGGTTAGAGCACATATTTGCTGGTCCTGGTGGTGTAGTGGTAACCATTCTTGCCTCCTAAACCCAAGATCGCGGGTTCAAACCCGGCCATGACCGAAGGATTTTTTCGGGCGTGAAATCCTAAGTATAGCTTCCTTCGTAAGAGAAATAAAATCGGGGGTCCCATGTACTTTTACGGCATGATAAAGAACCTCATGCCGAAAAGAACTGTCCTCTGAGCAAAATTTATCGGCCGTTTTACGCCCTGAATTGAATGGGACACTGATAACCTGAGATACTAAAGTGCGTCCATAAATAAACTAAATCAACAAAGAGCACACATTTTTTTGGATTGATTGGCCGGTTGGCAGCAGGCTAAAATTCAGAATACACCTTATAGTTCACCAAACATGGAGCACAAACTTCTTTTGGTGCAGGGTGATTTTTGATTTTTGGGAATAAATTCATGGGTTGCTATCCAATGATGACGGAGTCTTGAATGGGATCCTTATACAATACCTCACCCCGTGTCGCCTTCTGAGCCAATGTCAACCCAAGTGGGGCTCAGTGATCGAGTTTATATACTTTTCTGGCAAAGGACGACTTGTGTAGACTTTTGAGTTACTTTATAACATGCTCATAATCTGACGGTTGTTCGCCTCAACAGACACTAGGAGAGCTTCATGATATATTATTGTTAGTCTTTCTGTCCGTGTTCATCCTCAAGGTTCCGTTGTCTTCCTGTAACTTCGTGAACCATTTTTATCCGTTCATTCAAAGCATCCGAAGGTCTGGAATATTTTCATACTTCTGTAGTTGCATTTTTCCCCCAGATTAATTCCACAGGGCATACAAGCTAGTGTAATCATATTTGAGATGCTTATATTTGACCAGCATTCTAGGAATATTAGCTATCACTAGAAAAAAATTGAAGCTATCACTATAACAGTCTAATTCTCAACAACAACAACAAATTGTGATCAACACTTGAATTTTGAGAATCGCTAAAATTTCCACATCTTGTCAAGCATCACTTTATCTCAGAAATGTATAATTTTGTCATTGTTTTCTCTAAGACATATACTATAGTCTCCACGTTTGATTTCTTTTATTTTTGAAAGGTTTTTTGAGAGGTCTTATTTAGACTTCAAAGCCAGGAATTGAAAGGAAATTACTTGGGTGGTTAGAATGCATTACCTTGTACTTACTGGCCACCAAGGGCTGCAAATGGGTGGAAGTATTTCATCGTGCATAAAAATGCATTTTAGAACATTTTTGGAGCTAAAATAGTATTTTAAATTTCTTTTAATACACTTTATGCCAATATGAAATAAAGTGACATCTGGGCTCTAATAAATTTTTAAACACTATCCCACTAAGAGAATAATGCACTACTTGAGAAAACTGATCGTCTATCACAGTTCAGGGCATAAGCAAGTGAAAAAAGATTCGGTATTTTGCATTACTATTAATTTTAACGCCGTTACATTTTGAAATAATAACATATATAAATTAAATTTAATTTCATACTGGTACAAGAATCTTCATTGACCCTCTACAGAATATAATTTTGGCATTTTTAGTGCTGAAATACAAAATATTATTCATACACGCATAAACAACAAAAAACGGCTTGTTTCACTGTGTAGAAAGCTTTAAAAAAGCACACTGTTCCGCACGATTGGAAGTGGGTAATAATTTCAATGACAACATGGTCAGCGATGCTGAAGATAGCCGTGATATCGGGAACTGTGCCTCTGTCAGACATGTGGCAGTCATGTTTTTCAAATAAACTGAATGAATAAATAATCAAGTCGTGTATGGTGTTTAATAATGTGCGTCAGCTGCAGAAAGTCGGGTTACCAGTTTGCAAATTAATTTGAGAGACAGCAACGAACAAGAGGGGAATAATCGAGCTAATTTCATTTAAGTAATAATATGATCGGTGAACAGTTTAATTCGCTAATTGCAATTCTCTATATGTGTTGGTAATATTGTGGATCATTGAATATTGTCATTATTTAATTTCCCAAAAGGTAATTTTCTTAAACTGGTTTGAAACTACTTTTGTAAAATTGAATGCTGGAATGGTCTTAATTAATCTTAAGAATTTATTTTGTCCTTTTTGGAATTATAATGTACTTTTGTGATTTTTAAGTTTCAAGAATGAAAAATATTAAAATCTTTGAGCTGTTCCACTTTGGAAAAAATTATCACAAGTAATATCGTAGAGGGTCTGAGGTTACCGATAAATTCATTCACTGAGTGAACTTCTGCGAAGCTCAGACCCTCGAGTGATGTTTATTAGAACTATTTCACGAATAAAATAAAAAGTTAAATATAATTTCTCTAAACTCGGCTTGCAAAATTGTAACAATTACATATATGTACAACTTTTTTAAACATTCTTGCCACAGAAGAATACCGATTGTCAGTAATGCCAATACAGAAGAGCAAAATACCGATTTGGGGCTAATTCATGAATAGAATAGGAATAAAAGTGATATATATATATATACATATAATATAAAAGAAAAAGAAAAATAAAGTAACACAATTAACAATGTAACAAATTAACAGTAATAATAAAAGTAGAAAAGGATAAAACACTAAAATAAAGTCACACTTGAGATTGCTATATTTCGAACTCGTTGAGTTCTTTAATGGCAAGAAGCTAGACAAGTAAAAGTAAAAGTAAAGTAAAAGTAAAAGTAAAAGTATATATGTATATATACAAATATATATATATATAAATTAACACTAATAATAAAAGTAGATAAAGATAAAACACAGAGAAAGAGTCACACTTGAAATTGCTATATTTCGAACTACTGCGAGTTCTTCAATGGCAGGAAGGTAGACAAGTGAAGGTGATAAAAGTAAATATTGAGTATCGAAGGTAACGTTATGCATGGAAACAGATGAAACTAGATATGAGAGTGTGGGAAGAAAAAAACTAATATGTAAGATTTAAACCAGGTGGTATACGCGCTTTATGTAAAAATATAGCTGCCATTTCTCTATCTCTGAGTAAACTTTCACAGCATTGTGTAGGTAAAGCATCAATAAGAGTTAGACTAAAAGCATCATCAAAATCCTTACAGTGAGATAAGGCATGTTGGGCAACCGGCAAGGGAGACTTGGTTTTAACAGAACGTCTATGATTGTTCATGCGTAGCGAAACAACAGTAGAAGTTAAACCAATATAAAATGCTTTACAAAGCTTACAAGATAACATATATACGACATTCTTGGAAGAACAGGTAGCAAATGAAGAAATGTTGAATTCCTTGGATAAATTAGGGCTATGGAATGATTTGCACGGCATAATTAGTAATTTAAGATGGCGTTACTATTGGCATACTAAATCTTCTCAGCCTACTTCAAATGTTACTCCTTGCCTTCTCAAGTTTCGTTCTCCCTCCAAACTTGAACCTCCATCTTTACCTTCTAGCCATCCTTTAGAAATGTTTATTAACAGATTTTTAACTTCGATCAGTGATTCTAAATTTTCAGATAAGATCACTCCTAAAGACAACTTAACTTTACGTGAGAAATCAGCACTTAAAAGATTATCTAATAATCCTGATGTTATTATCCTTCCAGCTGATAAAGGGTCCTCAGTAGTACTACAGGACATTTCGTCTTACAATGCTGAAGCTTACCGACAGCTTGAGAATGTCACTTATTATGAACTATTGTCTTCCGACCCAACTGTCAAGTTTAATGAAGAAATAGCTTCTTTTATTACTTCTTCTGGTACAGCAGAAGGACTTAGTTCCCAAGATATCACTCTTCTTACTCCTCATGTCCCTCGTACTCCCACCATATATTTTCTCCCTAAAATTCACAAAGAGAACTGTCCAGGCCGCCCAATAGTAGCCAGCTTCGATTCCCCTTCTGAACGTTTTTCTGCTCTAGTAGATTGTTTGTTACAGCCTTTTGTTACTTCTAGGCCATCCTATATTAAAGATTCCTTCCATTTTTTAAGTTTGCTTAAGAAAGTTGACCTTACGGCACACTCTGATATACTTCTTGCCACTATTGATGTGACGTCACTCTACACTAACATCCCCCATCATGAAGGATTAGCTGCCGTTAAACATTTCTTGAACTCTCGAGCACCTGCTCATATCCCATCCACAGATTTCATTTGCCATCTTGCTTATCTGGTCCTCACTCGCAATGCGTTTAGTTTTGATAATAAACATTATCTACAAATTAAAGGTACTGCGATGGGCACCAGAATGGCACCTTCTTATGCCAATCTTTTTATGGCTCACTTAGAGGAGGAATTTCTTAAGTCAGAACCTTTGGCACCATTATTATGGCTGAGATATATTGATGATATATTTGTGCTTTGAACTCATGGCTCAGAATCTCTCGAGCAGTTCCTTACTAATCTTAACTCCAAGTTTTCAGTTAAGTTCACTTCTTCTGTCTCTCCCAATGCTGCTACTTTCCTAGATATTGATATTTCTTTATGCAATGGCTCTTTCCTTACGTCTGTGCACATTAAGCCTACCAATTTACAACAATATCTTCATTTTGATAGTTGTCATCCATTGCATATCAAAAGATCTATTCCTTTTTCTCTTTCAATCCGTGGTCATCGTCTTTGTAACAACTTTTCATCTCTTGACAAGTATATTAAAAACCTTACTCAAAAGTTCCAAAACCAAAATTATCCTTCCGCTCTTTTAAAATCCCGTATAATCCCATCACACAAAACTTTCCAATGCAAACCTAAAACCTCTAACAAGAACTTCATCAACCTTGTTACCACTTACATGCCTGGAATTGAAAGCATCAGATCTATTTTGAAAGAATGTCACGATACTTTGTTAATGTATCCATCTTTAAATGATTTTTCTAAAATTGTACCCCGCCTTACTTTCAGAGCACCCGCTAACCTTAAAAGTATATTTCGCCGTAACCTATCCTCTCCGAATTTACCACGTCCCTTTGCTGGTTCGTATCCTTGCCAACGTCCTAAATGTAAAACCTGTGCACTAATTATGCCGTGCAAATCATTCCATAGCCCTAATTTATCCAAGGAATTCAACATTTCTTCATTTGCTACCTGTTCTTCCAAGAATATCGTATATATGTTATCTTGTAAGCTTTGTAAAGCATTTTATATTGGTTTAACTTCTACTGTTGTTTCGCTACGCATGAACAATCATAGACGTTCTGTTAAAACCAAGTCTCCCTTGCCGGTTGCCCAACATGCCTTATCTCACTGTAAGGATTTTGATGATGCTTTTAGTCTAACTCTTATTGATGCTTTACCTACACAATGCTGTGAAAGTTTACTCAGAGATAGAGAAATGGCAGCTATATTTTTACATAAAGCGCGTATACCACCTGGTTTAAATCTTACATATTAGTTTTTTTCTTCCCACACTCTCATATCTAGTTTCATCTGTTTCCATGCATAACGTTACCTTCGATACTCAATATTTACTTTTATCACCTTCACTTGTCTACCTTCCTGCCATTGAAGAACTCGCAGTAGTTCGAAATATAGCAATTTCAAGTGTGACTCTTTCTCTGTGTTTTATCTTTATCTACTTTTATTATTAGTGTTAATTTGTTACATTGTTAATAGTGTTTCTTTATTTTTATGTTTCATATATATATATATATATATATATATATATATATATATATATATATTTGAAATTCGCGCACAGAATATTAACACTTGTTATCTTATGAATATCTATTCTATTCAGAAACCGTGAAACTGAGATGGATAAAAGTCGACTATTACAATCGCTACCTATTCGATTTTGTAATATCAAATGGGAGAGAAAAAAAATAATAGTCTCTATTTTCCTTTGTATTGTGGTTTGGAATTTCTAATGATAAGATCAATTTGCACATTTGACGCATCACCAAAACGAGTTGAAGAATCCTCCATTTTGCGTTATGATTGTCATTGTCCATGTTTTTGTTGCTATCAATAGCTCCCCATCGCCTGTAGCAAAAGTGGTCAGTGATGCCTGTTAAGGTATTGTATAGTGGAAGCACAATTATATAGTTGGCTACACTGACCGCAAGACAAATAAACGTTGCGTAATAAAACAGATTTCAAACTTTGTTTCCTCGATAATTTCACCCCGAATCTGGCTGTGATTGGTCAAAATTCAAATGTTTTTGTTTCATTGGTCTATTTTAAGATGATGTCACATGAATGAAACATCGTTATACAATTAATCTATTTGCCAAATTATCTTCAGGGAACTTTTGTAAGTTTTCATTAATAATAATTTCTTATTAATACGGTATTCTTCCAAGACTCTTAAAAGCCCAATGGACTGTAGGTAAAACTTTATTAATCAAAATTAATAAAATTCAACCAAACGCATGTTATATTATGATGTGTTTCAACGCCTAATAATTAATCATAGTGTTAATATCGGTCTATTACATTCTTCAACTGTTAGGTGGTCTACGGAGTGTTACGATGAAGGGACTGGGCATTTCCGGAAGCCCGCTTGTGTATTTTCTTTTGCAGACATTTAACGAAGTGAATGCTGCTTTCAAGGGTCACTCGCACCTGTAATTGACCTGTTAAGTGCACGCCGCATTTTTGCTGCACTACGTACGGCATGGACCGGATATGTAAGTATTTTTGAGTGAGTAATGTCAGTTTATATGTTGATATATATCAATTTTGTGAAATATGAGGTTCTAACAATACTTTATTTTTCATTTTATTTTGAGGTTCGAAAGAATTCATACTTCAGAAGAAATAGAAAGAGCTATTATGAAATACTGGAGCTGGAGGAAGAATTAACTGATTTCTCAGGCGAATCTGATAGAGAGGATAAAGTGGTTCATCAAGATGACCAGACATTGACTCGGAGCAACCCTGAGAATGTGGTTTTGAAGACGTAGAGGAACAAAATGCAGATTATCGCTTTTTCTTACTCAAGGATAGTGGAACTTTGATTTATTTCTCCGAGGGGGGTTTAAAGTAAGACTAAGTCTAAAAATATAATAAAAAACATTGTCAGGGCCTACAAAGCTTGCCAGAAATACGGCCACTCCCTTAGAAATCTTCTTAGAATTCATAACTCTTGAATCACGATTGATAAAATTGTACAATATACCAATATTATGAAAAGAAGAGCAGATATCAACTACCAAAGAGAAAAGGATTGCAAAGCTACAAATCCTACAGAACTTATGGTTCTTGTACTTTTCCTTAAAAAGGCAAGCGTGGCATTATGGAACACAGATGACACTGGAGTGGTTATCTTCAGAACTGCTTTTGACTACAAAAGAGTTCAGTTTTTACTGCGGTGTATCAGATTTAGTGATGTAACAAAAAGAAATGACCACCTAAAATTTATAATCTTGCAGCAATAAGGGAATTTTACACATACTTTGTTGAAAATTGTAAGCACAATTATAGCCTGAGAGAGTTTGTGACTATATATGACATGCTACACCCCTTTCGAGGTCAGTGTCATTTTATTCAATACATGCCGAAAAAACCGGCGAAATATGACTTAAAGTATACATAATGTGTGACAGCCGCACCTTCCATACTTACAACTTTCAGATCTATTGTGACAAGAAAATAGAAGGCCCCTTACTTTGTGTCGAACAAACCTTTTGATGGAGTGAAAAGTTTAATAGAACCCATCAATCATTCATATAGGAAATTGACACATCTATTACAGTAGATATCCTTTCAGAGAGTATCTTCTTGAAAATGCCATTACGTTTCTTTTTACAAATACTGATTGGAATATGGAACATCAGAGATTCCTGATAAGAGAAGAACAGGTGGTCTTTGTCAACAATGTGAAGTACATGAGAACAATAAAACATTCGTGAGTTGTCTTCTGTGCAAGAACTCCGTTTGTACAATAAATAGTGATCAGCACATCACAAGCAAAAATACTGAAATGAAATTCGAAAAGATAGCATATAAATATTGTACAAACATATTATTACTTGTTGTAACTCTATGTTTGTTCCTATTCATTGTTCCTTCTGAAATTAATGATTAGCGAATAAATACATATACACATTTGTATCATTTCTTTAATTAGTGTTTATGTAAAATATTTTAGAAAAAACACGCAATATGACTTTTATAGACTTTATTTTCGTTATTTATTAATTCCTACTAATTTTAATGCTTTATAAAAAAAAGAGCAAAAGATAAAAATGCGACACTGAATGCCGCGCGCCTCCCAATTCCGAAAAAGAATAAGCTTAAAGGTTAAGTAAAATTATTATAACATAAATTAAAATACATTATTATACGAAGAAAGTAGAACAAAGCAACTAAAAGGACGATGTATTGCATATAAAATATCTTCATGTCGTTGTTAATTTCATTATACCTTCTTGGTTGTTCCTGACAAGCAGTGTCGACTTTTATTGTCCCGTTGTATATAATGCAGAGCGTTTCCAGAAAATGTTTTCTCTTCTTCTATCACAAGGATGAGGCCACGGGGCTTGTTCCAACTTCAAAAAAGTAAATTGGTCTTGCCATCTTAAAAACTGCCTGCCTCTATTTCTGTAACTTTGGCATATATAATTAAATATAATTTTCGGAAATATGCATTCTAGCATGTTTCTTATAAGCTGGTGCCAGACAGTTCTTTATTCTTCTATTTGTTCATTCAGATTGCAGATGTTTAATTGTTATCTTATTTCTATATTTCTCTTCTCATCTATTAACCTATATACGGCTAATGATCGAAGTAATTTAATTTCTGAACGGTTTATTCATCTTTTGTCCTATATTACTATTCAATTTTCACTTCCAAAACAGAAAACTGGTACTACCATTGTTTTGTATAGTTTTAACTGGTATTTTATCTTGTTTTATTTTTCAGTGTTCTTCTAATAGTTCCACTGATCGCTTAATTTTTATTTAGTTTTGCGTCTATATGTTACCCATGTCCTTACAAAATGTTGAATTCTAAATAATTGAAATTGACGACCTCATCTATATGATTTTATTATTAAACTCTGTTTTATATCCACTATTTCTTTCCCCCTGTAATGCCATTGTTTTAGTTTTTCATTTGCGAAATATTCAATTTAAGAAAATATTTTTGGTTTAATAAATTCCAGGTAAATTTGGAAATCCAGGATTCATATAAACATGAAGTAGAGTTCCATCTTAATGGTATGCAAGGGAAATGAAAATGCACAGGCGAATGGAGAAGCATATCTTTCAATTGTTTATTATAATGGGAACAAATATAATTACTGAGTACCTTTTTAAACAAAAAGTTATCTTAGACCATTTTCTGTATGTTAAAGTATTTTAAAACAATAGAACAGCATGTAGGTGTTCTTTTTGTATCAGCGAATAAAATTTTCAGCATCTCTGTGTTTGGATTATGAATAACAGTGTTAATCACTGTGTAGTTTTGTAGGGGCAGGATAATGCCTAAAGAAGTTCACTAGCCCATTGTAAATGCTGGACAAAGGAAGCAAGTGACCGTACTTTCTCTTATGTACGCGGACGTCAGCCACTTTCATATTCCGTAGCCACCCTTTTCACCGCACAACATATCTCTGTTAATACCTTGTACTACCTTCTCTGCACGTTCCTCGCATATTACTGTTTCTGTATTTACTGCTACGGTATATTTATTGCCTAGCTGAACAATAATATAATCTACATTCAAAATTAAGTTCGTTCTAATCTTTACTTTCTCGATTTGGAATCTGAAATCAGCCCAGAAAATAAGCATTTTAATTCGTCAATATTCAACTTTTACGATAACATATGTGGAGCTATCTCGTTGTGGATTTAAATGTTTATTTGTAATACAGTTTGTCTAAAAGATGTTAATTTCTGAAAATTTTGGGAAAGAAAATTACAAAAGAATTCATTTTTTCATTTTTTCTTTCCTGAGAAATTACCTGAAGCAGAGTGAATTGTTAAAATTATTACTCTATTTATTGCGTTCTAGCCAGAAAATAAAATGCTAATAGCTTCGCGCGCTTTAGCTAGGAAAATGTCCATATTCAACAATTAGTGTGGTTCGAAAATAGATTCTAATATGCCAATCGACCTCCAATTGCCTTAAAAAATTTCTGCGAAGAACTTTGTTCTCAGGTTTTCCCATTGAATACATTCTGCCAGAATATGTACCCATTCCCTTCCCCTGCACAATATGGGCAGATTCTCCTACCAGAACTATCCGTTATTTTTTCAGTCATCAAAGCTCCCAGTCTAAAGCAAGCCATTTTTAACCTCGCCTTTCTTCCTAAACAAGCATATATACCTCTTCACCCCAGATTAATTTTATTTCATTTGATAGGCTCAAGGAAACTTTCATTTTACATTCTGCCTCGATTTCCTGCCTGTTGATAACCTCTAGCCTTATTCTAACTTTCTTCCATACGTTATATTATTTTCATTGTCTCGTTGACATATTGTACTCAGGCCAATTCATCTGAGTCCTCTTTCCACCTCTGAACCCCAAAACGTTGGAGTTATATTTTACATCTGGTGTCTATAATTGCGATGTTAGTAAATGCGTCATCAATCTGATCCAAACGGCTGTTAAAATCGCACATAAGCGGCTCATGCTGTCAAGAAGACAAAGTCCCTGATGATCGTGTTTCAAATCATACCGCAATTCATAAATTGGTCAACAAATTTTGGAAAACGGGGAATGTTCAAGATAATCGAAGACAATGACACAGTGCACGCAGAAGTTCTTAACATCTGACATTGCCTGGAAACTAGAAAATCTCTTCGGCGTCTTGAGCAGCGATGGGGAGTTTCCTACGGCTCTGTACATTAAAAGTTAAAACCAAATAGTGTAAGAACTTAAACCAAGTGATCCTCAATGTAGTATTAGGTTCTGTGAGTGGATTACTAATAATATACTTGACGGAGTTACTGATCCTTCCCCATTTTGTTTTATGATGAGGCTCGAGTTCACTTACACGATTATGTTCATGTGCGAAACTACCGTACTGGAAATATGCTGCATGAGGAACCCCTTCGTGACAGAAATATGAGTGTAATGCGCGGTTACGGTAAAGAATAACAAGCCCATGTTTTATACGGCACAATAAAAAGTTAATAGTGTTAGAGTTGGAATTAATTTTACAATCCTTCTTATTAGAATTAACTGTTAGAAAACGCAATTTTTGCATTTTTTTGCAGTTTTAGCAGGATTCTGCGACTGCTCTTACAGCCAATGTCAAGTAATTGAGGACGTGTTTGACAATAGAACTAACAGTATCAACATTTGTTCCACTCTCTCCCTCGATTTAACCCCCGACACTTATCTCTGGTGTTCAATAAAAGATTTTGGTATATAGGGCAAATTCACACACCTTAGAGGAACTGAAGACGAGATCAATAAATAAATTAAATTTTTCCAAACGAATGAAGAACAGTGATGGATATCTTCATTAGTCGATGCCGAAAATTTGGGTAAGTACATGTTTTCATAAGTGATTCTTTTTTGTAATATTATTAGATAGTGCCTGCAGTATTGAAATTATAGTTTGATAAAGTTCGGACTCGTGTTACCGTAGATAAAGCCGCATGGCCTCTACAACCCCGCTGCGCACAGGAAACTCATCCTACACTAAAACATTCAATTTATGCTACTGAACGACAAATGTTTAGCTCAATACATTATTTAATTTTTATTTTTAATATCTAATTTCCACTTTAAGTTTTAAGATAAAATATTCAATTTTATAATATATATAAACTAATGAATGAATAGTGTTTAACGCCCGTTTTTGCTACAGAGACACCATAGGCGAAGGGCACTGATGGTACATGAAATGAAATGATATATTGGGAAAGGATTTTTTAAAGGAAGGAGTCATTCCAGACCTAAGTTTAGGGCACCTCCCCAGGAATTACCATTTATGAGGACTGAGGAAAACCTGGAAAAAACCTCAGTCAGGGAGGATGGTCCTGGCGAGATTCGAACCCCAAAGTTCACGCTCATGAGTTTGCGCCTTAACGGCCTCGGCTACCCGTGGCGGTATGTATAAACTAACAACTATAAGTATTGTTTAAGTGCACTTAAATGATTTTACATAATTAAGCAAAATATCAATAATGTATTGATTATAGTTATTGAGAAAAAGAAACATATCTCTCGGAAATTGTAGTTTCTAGGTAAATTTAAATTGAAATTTAGCTTATACTTCTGACTTACATCACTCATACTGTTGCTACCTAATATTCTTCCTGAGGAACTAGTCTAATTTCCACTAAAAAGTGAGAAATTACTTTTGTAATTGCCAAGAAACTACCTCAAACATAAAAAGGCACTCGATAAACAAAACGAATGTAAATAAAGTTACTTCTCGAACAAGGCATAGCAATGTGCTAGTGTAAGGGCACGATGTATTATTCTGAAAGGGAAAAACGTTTCAAGC